>JAUZST010048214.1:0-25323 GCA_034779995.1 Parotocinclus haroldoi | reverse complement strand
ACACACACACACACACACACACACACACACACACACACACACACACACACACACACACACACACGCACACGCACACAAAATGGTTCAGTACTATCGACTTCGTAGATCATGTAACTAATGAGTTTGTTTAGAAAAAAAGTATGTTAACCCCCTATCGAAAAGAAACACTAGTACACCTGCACAGTCATGCCTTTATCCAACAACGTGGCCAAAGTCCAATACATAAAAGGATCGAGAGCTATTTAACAGAGCAACTAACTGATGACCATCCGGTCTAAAGGCCTCTACTTGAGACTGCTATCCTACCCCAGTCCCATTTAATGTTCACATCAAGTATCAGTACTGCATCAGAAGCTTGGTTTTTGGAGTGGCTGCAGAACTTCAGAAAAAATGACCTTCAGTGAGAAAAGGGGTTCTGTGACACAATTATCTTAATGAAGAGGTCTGTAGCTGACAGGAAGGGTCCAATGACTTGAATAACCATTTGTACAGCCTTCTACAGCCTTACCGGTGTGTGTATATATATATATATATATACACACACACACACACCGGTAAGGCTGTAGATTTCATGAATATATATGAATTATATATTCATTAATTTTATTAAACACTTATTCCTGGTTAGGATCATATATATATGAATGCTATGTATATATACAGGGTGAGTCAAAAGTCACAGGGCATCTTGTGTGCTGCTTTTCACAAAGGCAGCTAAAACCATTGTTGAGGTTTTTTGGTCGGTAGAGGTTCTGCAGACGATTAGTACATGGCTCATTGTCCACAGTACCGGTTTCTCTAAATTTGGTTATGAGGGATGTAACAGTGCTGGGTGAACTAGGTGATCTTTCTTTTGGGTGTCGTTTTTTTATTTCAAAGTCTGTTGCTATGATACGAACATCAGAATTGTCAATTCCATCTTCAGTTACCTGTGATGAATAACAAAAGTTTTGTACTTTCTATGTTGATAACTTCTGAACCACAAGAAATCTGATTATGCGAAGTGATTAATGAGATAATTCTGGTCTTTTTGATATGATATTCCAGCACCTATTACTTTCTGGTGCATTTAGATATGACACTTGTTTCTGAATTTAAAATGTACCCTGTGTCATTTGACTCACTCATTCACTCATATATATATATATATATATATATATATATATATTAATGTTAATTACATAAAAATTTTATTGTATTATTTATTACACTAAAGAATTATGAACTATGAAGTCTGAAGAATTTACTGTAGGTTCAATTCATATACTATGATATTCTCACTATGCTTTGCTTTGGTTAATGGTTAATGTAGGCTAGATCTAATTTCTGTATTCTGCACAGGTTCCTTCACTATCACCCACATAGTAAAAGGCAAGCTCGAAAACAATTTCATTTTAGTACAGTATAAATAAGCCAGAGTGGAGGCACATAAGTCATGTGAGACAGCCAGTGCAGCTCAAAAAAATTATGCATCCATACTAAAATGGTAATACTGAATCTACCTCCAAGCTATTATTCCACTTACATTCATCCTGTATCTGAGTGTTATAATTGCAACTGGCAAAAGAAAAGAAGAAATGCAGGATTCGTGATAAAAGTTCAATTTATGACCACTGACAATAAAACTGCCTGTGTAAAACTGAATATTTAAAGCAGGTTTTAAATATGCTGGGAAGGCTACCAGAAGGCTTTGTTTAAGCAACTACAAAGTCCAAGAATAATTACACTTAAGGTAGGTAAATATGTCTGCCCTTAATTTATGTAATAATACTCACACAAGAATAATTTATAGGCAACAGGAGCTGGAAAAAGTGCCTCTTGAGTGAGAGAGTGTTATTAGGGAGTATTCAAGTCATTAAAAAGGAGAGAGGCAGCACACCGGCAGCGCAGATTTTGTACTTGGCAGTCACACTTACGGACTCTGATAACGCTGCAAAAAGCGACCTAAGTAGGATGGTCATAAAGTAAATGCGGCACTGAAATATATAATGTATTCATCATAACATTACTGCTCTGCTGAGACATTGTATATGCAGTATAATAAATATATTGATACAATTTATCAAAATGGGTAAAAAATGTCTGGGAATTCGTTCAGTTGTTTTAAAATAATACAGTGCCTATATAAAATCATCATATCCTTTAGAAATGGTCATATTTTTAATGACAGCATGAGATCAAAGACAATTCAGATATCTCTTTCCAGGTTTCTATTTTATAGATTTTGCTTTGAAATATTTGAACTGGAGATAAAAAAAGCTAACAAAAATTAACATAACATGAAAAAAATTAGAATAACATGGCGTGATCATCCCCCCCAATTAATTTTTCACAGAGTACCATTTTGCTTTGATTGTTGGATATTTGCTCATTATTTGTTCCTTATTTGTTGGAATTCAGTCACAGTTTGTAGTGTGTAACAATAGACTGCTCTTATCAAGCACTTTGATTTAGGTTAGGACTCTAATCCTGAAACTCATTCCCCTTTCCTATGCCCAAGTCATGATGCTAAGGGTCGATGGCATGCTGGAAAATGACTCCCTTGCCTATATTTAGCTGTCCAGCAGAGGTTTGCATGTAATCCTCAAAGCTGCGGGTGTACCTGGCAGCACCCTTTAAATCCTGGTCAACTGCCCAGCCACTGGCAAAGAAAAACATCTTCACAACAAAATGTTTCCACCAGCATGCTCTACAATAGGTATGGATCATTTCGGGTCTCATGCTGGGTTTTGATTACAGTTCATTTTCATTTTATCTAACCATAACATGTTTTGCAACATGGGATCTGAATTGGAAATAAGACGGGGCAGTGTGGCACTATTTCAGAAGTGGCATCTCTCTTGTCAGACTGTCAGAAATTCCAGCGCTGTTTAAAGCCAAACTGAGCCTTGCTAGTCCCTCAAGGATTTTGTCTTCAGGGTCAAGCTTCTTGTGACTGTATAAGGGTCAATTTGGCATCTGGTTGAAGCTCACAGATGCTTTTATTTCTCAAGTGTAAGGAATGCTCAGTCTAAATACTTGCCATTGTAGTCTATAGAAGTATATATATATATATATGTTATTCTTTCAATTTTTTTCGTTTAAGTTTCCGTTTTAAAATGCTGTATAGAAATGTCCTGTATTTTTGGGATTTTTAATAAAGGGCACAGTGGCTCGGTGGGTAGCAATCCCGGGTTCAGTCCCAGGGTGAAGCGGCTGTGTGGAGTCTGCATCTACTCCGGTTTTCTCCCACAGTCCAAAGACATGCGTGCTAGGTTAATTGGTGTTTTTAAATGTGGCCTTGACTGGCCTGTGGTGTGCATGGCTGTGTGTGTGTGTGTGTGTGTATACCCTATGATGGATTGGTGCCCCATCTAAGGTTGTTCCTGCCCTTGCGCACGGGGTTGCTGGGTGAGCACGACTGGCCCACAATCCCATGTGGATTAAGTGAAAGAGAATGAATAAAAGAATGAACGTATATTCTACTAAAGAGAATAAGACAGAGGCTTCTGTACAGTACATTAAGGCCTTTTTGAATTGGCAAGATGTAATAATTCCTATTTATTTCTCTATTTGTTTGCCCTAAAACCGAGGCCATACCGTGTAATTCAATTTGATTCTGGCTTGCATTCACATTTAAACCCTATTTGGCAAATGCTTCCAGTGTGTGTATATAAGGAATGTGGGGAATGCATCGGATTTAGTCTGATGGATGTAACTATAGAGTGCTGACTAATCTTTCAGATAACCCACTGACTGGACAATTTCAAAGTAAGGACTTTTACACACACACAGGGGTGGTAGCTGGATATCACTTAGAATAGTGTTTCCTCAGACACCGTTCCTATAGGCATCATACACAATATTGGGGTTTTATACATCCAAACCCATACTATTAGTTTGGACTTTGGCATTATTCGCTTTAACAGGTGCCTTCACTCTTCTGAGAAGGGTTTCCACTAAGTTGTTGGGAAATTATAATATGCCAAATGTAAGCCAGGACTTATTGTGGCAACGTGATTAAGCTGAAAGATTGAAGGAGTCAAGGGAAAGACTGTATGCTTTGCAGATGTTCTCAATCAAACCATATTTAATGGACTTGTTTTGAAAGAGGAAAGCAAAAGCTGATTAACTTGTTTGTTGGAGGTAAAAACCTAGACACTGGGGCGTTCAGTAACCCACTCTACTACTGTTTGTGCATAAAGAATATATTCCTGCATGCTTCATTTTATGTACCTGTTAACTGTAAGTGTGACTGGAATAGAACATCAATAAGAATTCTGATCTCAACATATTTTTGCATATTTTGGCCATGTATACTTGATCATTCTGGGCATTTGTCTGTGAACTAAACCTCTAGAGAACCTGGGACATTAAACAAGAGAACGACCCTACACCCAAAATCTTGTGGTAGGTCTTGAAGCAAGCTGTTAAGGAAACTCATTAACACCGCAGAGTCAAAGCTGTTGTGTACAAAACAATGGGCTAAAATCCCTCCAAAACAATATGCAGGACTGGTCAACAGTCACCAAAAATTATCTGTCTACCATGCGAGGGTGATGTAAAAATCTATCTCGCGGGGGAAGCACATTAAAATGCTTCAACACAACAAAGTTAATACATTATTTAAAGAACAAACACTTGTCATACGCTCACCCGTATGAGCGTGACAGGCAGAAGACTAAGCAAATAACCTGAGAAATAATTGAATTAATCGGGTTAGATGACCATCCCTTTTCAGTGGTTGGAAGAATAGTTGTGCCTGCAAGTATTTTTTCTCTTCAAAAAGTCAGTAAAACATGTTACTAGAGATAATATAAGATAATTTTATTGTTCCTACGAGTACAAGTACATTTTGATTCACTTCATGTTTTTTCCATGCCTTTAATCACAAATGGCATCCAATACAGGCATTAAAAAATCATTTGGGGGTCAGGAAAAGTCAATTCAATTGCAACTTTGAACAAACACAAAATTGAAAGGCTTTCCAGAACAATTAAATTCTAATTCCAAAGCTTCCGAGAGAGAGTATCCCTTACTCTCTCCCTTACTCCCTCTCTCACATTCTCTCCCTAATTCTCTCTCCCTCCCTCACTCACTCTCCCTCTCTCTCTCTTTAAATATATTAAATGAAGTGAAATAAGTTTATTTATTGAGATATGTAACCTGTAACATATATTTACGTTTTTTTTTATTTTAATATGTATACACAAGGTTATGTCAAGTTATGTCAAGACTGTTTCCTACCTCTTGCCCCAGAGCGTTCTGCTGTCTTCCATTTATATCTGGTGCTTAATTTACGACCCGATGACGGACACCTGCTTATCCCGTCACTTCGGTTCAGGTGCTAATGTTGTTCGTGGTCAGGTCGTCACACTTCATGCGCACCCGAACACCGGTGCGCACACATCTCAACACTCTGGACGTTCGCTGGACAGTATGGTCAGTTGGTAACGTCCTGGGACTTACAGTGCCGATGGAAGCGTACGGGGGAAACCCCCGAGGCCTTTTAGGGACACATTGAGGGTTTCCCGTTCCGTATTCGTGCGCTCTTTGCACGCCTGAGCTCACGCTCTTCCCGTCCTCGGCATCTATCGAGTCTCATTCCAGCCGGCTGTGCGTCCTGATTGAGACGGCTTTATTTACTCGTGCTATATGCGTACCCGAGCTCATGCTCGCCCTCTGCCGCTTCAACGCCTACCATGATATATTCGCACCTGCGCTTTATGCACGCCTGAGCTCATGCTCGCCTTCTGGTATTCCAGTGTCCCTCCGTACCTCTCGATTTGGGACATGTCCCAAATCAGCACTTTATCGTGCTCACAGCATGTTAGCCCTTTTGCGTTACGTTGTCTATCGTGATCTGTTCGGCACGCCTTTTTCACTTTGCTTTTCTCATGTTCAGGAGCTTTTGCTCCACCTTTTCCCCCTTTTAGTTTAGTTTCCATATTATTTCCCCATCATTATTATACGCCGTGGGATTACTCGGTCCCGTATACTTGGGTCCAACCACATATCTTAACAAAGACTAGTCATATACATATAACACAGGTGTGTGTATTCTGGGAGGAAACCAGAGTACCTGGAGTAAACCCACACAGAAACGGGAAGGACATGCAGATTCCACACAGAAAGGACCCAGACTCTGGGAAAGAGTCCTAGATCTAGGACTTTCAGAAATCCTTCACTGTTGGCGTTTTTGCTCAAATGATCGCAACCACTAGTGATGAAAAAGTGAAGTGGGTGATACAGCTCTTCCTAATATACTGATGCGCTGATATAACCCATAATAACATCTTAGTGCTCCCTGAAGTCACATATTCCTGTAAAAAAACACCTAAATGGACAATCTGCCATCTCAAATGTTAAACCCTGTCACATTCAGACAGAGCTTAAGCACATGACTATAACCATAAATGAAAAAAATGTGATTCCTTGCAATAAATGTAATGCCTCAATACAACAAAATCTCAGTGTAATTAACTGTTAGTTGTTTTATTTTTAATGCTCTGCAAGACCAGAAGCCACCAGAGTTTTCAACGGATGAATAATACAGACAATTCCTAAAACCTTAAAAACACTAGCAGATAATTTGGCGCAATTCAAAACAATTCTCAGCAACAAAACAGCCCAGTACAGCCCTGTGAATAGATGATAAAATACTCTAGATGATTTATGTATAAATAAACCAATAAATGAACCACAAGGGAACTGGTACGTATCTTGTGGAGCCTCTGAACACGAAGCTCTAAAGCCTTTAAGTCTGCATGTGGATGTAAATAGATTCTCACACACAGATACTGAAAGTCAGCCAAGATCCTGATTAACCCTGTCATTTCCTACATCTTATTCCTTCTCTTCATTCAGCTCTGCTTGTCGGGAAGAGTAGTGGGGACAAAAGTACCAGAAACCTTCATTACACCAGAAAACATTGAAACATTGGAAGTAAATTAGTTGCATAAAGTAGGTCCAGGAAGGTGGCAAGCATTGCTAGTAAAATATACCGCATAATACTGTTGCCATGGAAAGCCCTGGTTTCTGATTTGCTGGGGGGTGCATTAATTATATGTATCAAGGTTACCATGGTAATGAGCAAGAGGAATAGTTTAAGCTGGGATATGTATTTCAACTTAGCATTTACGGTATAAAATAAGAACAACATATTTGTTTTAATTTGTTTAGAGAGCCCAAAACAGACCAGAGGAAAAAACTAACTGAAGGCTTAAAGTGGTCGATTTAAGACAGACTCACATATGTTTCGTCTGAATTTTGTGACACCCCATTTGTTCTAGTGTGAGATTAAGGCACAAAACATTAAATGAAAAAAAAAATTGCTTCTAACTCAACAACTCGAAGGGAAGGCCAGCTGTGAGAAACCAAGTGAAGCATCCAAATTTACCACCTTAAGTATGTCAAGACCACAGAGGAGGGTCTAGAGCCTATCCTGGAATTCAGGACATCAGTCCAGCACAGGGCCCCATAAATGCAGCACTCAATCACCACCTTGCAGTTGTAATAGGACCAGACAAAATCGCAGAGGCACTCGCAACATACAGTTAAAGGATTTATTTACCACGGCAGACAAAAGCGAGGTCAGACAGTCCAGGGTCGAAAACACAGCAAGGCAAAACAATGTCCAGAAGGATGAGGCGAAGACGAAGTCGAAACACGGAAACGAGGTCAGTATACGGAGAATACACAATCTAAGATATCGCAGGAGAAACGCTCAGAACCAAGTGACTTGGCGAAGAGGTGGAGGGGGTGTGTATAAATAGGGTGAACGGAAATTAGAACCAGGTGTGTGGAATTCGGGTGACGATGTGTGTGTGATAGGATGGGTTTGGTCGCTGGAACGGCCTGTGGGTGTGACGGCAGTCCTGCCCAGGGTTTGAACTGTCTTTTGGTTTGTTGGTTAACGGTGCAGTTGTGTGTTGGGTTCTTAACCAAAAATGAAATTTGATCAAACCTTCCTAAACTTTTACATAAAAAAGTAAGCAATAATGATTAGCCATAGCTCAAGCAAGACAACGCCTCCTGAAGAACCAGTTTTACAATCGCATAATAAAACATTTAGACCAAAATAGAGTTTATGACACTCGCTCAAGCATTTAACTGGAACTGTGCCATTTTGGGACTGTGGTGGCCTAAAGGTTAAGGCACTGGACTATGGTCCAGGGTTCAAATCCCACCTCTGCCAAGCTGCCACAGTTGGGTACCTGAGTAAGAACCTTTATCCCACCACAGCTTGGGTTGTAAGACTGTAAGAGTTGTTCGTTGCTCTGGATAGAATTATCTGCTAAATAACATAAATATAACACAAATGTACATTTTTATGCGTCCTCCAAAGGGAACAAATCAAGTCAAATCAACTTTATTCTATAGCACATGTAAAAGGCAGCAAGTGTCGGACAAATTGCTGCACAATAAAGATCAATTAACCAATAATAGTTACAACTGCACAATAAATTCACCAAAAAGTAGTTAAGGTAAAAAAACAAGGAACTACTGGAGGAATAAACCACAGATGACTGGTCTTAAATCTTTAAAAGAAAACACACTTTTTAATATTTGTAATTAAAATTAAACATATCTATTGTGGGCAGTTATTTTATGCAAATTAAAATACTGCTCCACAGGAATGTGACACGTCCATTTTTAAAGGTTTCCACTTACTTACTGCTTCCACTTACTGGTAGGTTTCATGTTCAAATCCCTTCTCTGCCAAGTTGACTCTAATGGGCAGTAAAGACCTTACACATTATGAAACTATGTCCTTAATTAGATTTACATCATGGAACAGATAGATGCCCCAACCCTAAGAAACAGAGGTAACAGAGAGGCAGAATTTGGAGGAATTGAACAATACTGCCTGAGAACACTGTGTGTTTATGGTTCAGCAAAATAGATTGAAAAATTGTTTGTACTGCTCTAATGTCCACTTACTTGTACAATCTGTAATATGCATTCACCTTTTAATGTAATCAATTGTTGTATGTAAATTATACAGAGCATTCTTAATTAAAATTCTGAGTCAAATTGACAGTTTTTTATGCTTCACTGCATAAGTGAAACTGCTGTTTTTATGAAGCTATGTTGCACAATACTGAGAGCTGTCATGCCTTTTGGGCCATTTTAATTAGTGTTTTAGGGTTTGATTTATAATGTGAAACCAAAATGTCTGTAAGTATTATGAAGATATTTAAAGTTGTGTCTTAATTAAAACGCCAGTTAGGGACGGTTGTGATATGCATATTTAATATTAGGACAATTTGGTAGAGGTGTGCTCTAGTATAAGACTGTTTAACTGCATTGTTTCAATGAAATTACGTGGTTAAATATTTTTAAGAAGCATGTGAGTTCTATATGAGGCAGATAAATAATAATTTTTTACTTGTATTTTTGTACTAATAATGAATGCAAATTGTATTGTATTTTTTGTACTAATAATAAATGAAAATAATCCTATGTATAAACTGTGAGTGGTGGCCATATATTGTCACCATTTCCACGCTGAGCTACACATTCCTCCAGTTGTTCAGACCTCATACCACTTCTAAAACTGTACAACATAACAAAAAGTCTTCTGATGTTACGTTAAACATGACTTTTCATGAGCGGCTGATTTAAGCTCTGTTCGTTCCTAGCTCGACGAACTTGAAGCTGGAATGTTTTTTAAATGAAAAACTGAATTATCTCCATTATTAAGCTACTTTAAACTCAGTGAAGTGTATCGGTTGCTGATAAGGACAGATTACATTCATAGCATTTAGCTGATGCCCTTATCAAGAGTGACGAAAGTGCTTGGTATTTTTCCTAGTGGACAAAACCTCAGGTTAGTACAAATAAGCAAAAGCCTAAAAACACCAAAATCCGGCCAGAACAAGCTGATGTAGGTAAAAGCAACAAATATATATTTTTTTGCATTTACAGTAGTGGTGTTCTGATCAATAAGCCGTTTTCCATGACAAAGCATGTGATGGGCGTATGTTGAATCACAAAAAACGATCAGTTGTACTTTGCAGCCCGCAGAGGCCCTGTGTGCAGTGTTGTGTCCCCTCCCACTTTCTTTACACTGCGCAGGCGTGTGGTATCAAATCATGAAAAAAACGTCTGCCATGTGGAACGCTTACATGGTCTGTGAGATTGATGTAAAGTTTAATCCTGCAACACAACGAAAAAAACACCTCACGGGGGAAGCACATTAAAATGCCTCAACACAACTAATTTAATACGTAATTTAAAGAACAAACACTTGTCGAGTTTTCGAGACTCACTGCAGTGAATACAAAGAAGGCACCTGGTATGTGATCGGTATCGGTGTTCGGCAGTGTTCGGCACTCATGGGTGATCGGTATCGGAATCGGCAGCATAAAACAAGATCGGAGTATCCCTAATTTTCAGTCTTCACTGAAATGCTGAATGAAAGAGGTGAGTTTTTAGTCACCGACTGAAGTTCAATTCACCACCTGGTCTTCAGGACAGAAAAGGGTCTTGATGCTTCTCTTCCTTTCATCTTACGTGAAGGACCCAGTCGAGCCAAGCTCGTATCTCTGAGGGTACGACGTACAGAGCACGGTTTCATTAGAGTCTTTAAGTAAGATGGTTCTGTTCTATTTTTGTCTTCGTAGGTGAGCATTAGGGTTTTGTATCTGATGCGGGAAGCTACAGGGAGACAGTGAAGTGAATACAGCAGTGGGGTGACATTAGAAAACTTGGATAGATTGAAAACCAGACAAGTCGCTGCTTTATTGCAGAGAGGCCTCGATGTACAGATCAGAAGGCCAGCCAGAAGAGCATTGCAGTTCTTTATGGTTTTTTTTTCCTACATACCTCAATTCCGAGTGAGAATACAACCTGTAATTATACTAAATTGGGAGGCAATCTCTAAATATCTCCATACTTGATCCAGAACAAACCCTTCATAAATACTCTACACAAATTCAAGCGTGGTTTTTCTATAAAAATGAAAGGCAAACTTTTGAAGGTGTAGTGTGGATGAAGATAGTCACTTTTTGGATGCTTGCTTAAGCATTCTCTCACATAAACTGTTTATTCATCATTGGCTATATACTTAACTCCTGGTGAAAGTAAGCATACATGAACTTGTAAATTATTGAGCTAATGTGAGGTAGCCTTTAGCTGCTTAGAACTAGGGCCCGTTGATTTTTGCGATGCGGAAAATACAGACAGAATCACAGAACTAAGGAAAACAAAGACAGAAAAGCAGAGTTTGAAAATGGAAAAGTGAGCGTGAGCAGACATTAGCAGTGATCAGATGATTAGAGTCTATAACAAATCCATCTCTAGTCTTAATTGCAATGTTGAAGGAACAACAATGTCATTATGATTTGTTTTGGTTTGTTGAAATTGAATTATTGAAGTTACAAATTGCACTTTTATACACTTTATAATTATAAAATATGCTCTCTGGGTTTTTGCTTATTTGTAGTTTATTTACTTTCATTTATATTATTTATAATGTTGCTAAAGCAGCCATTTAATTAATTACAATAATGCCATTTTGCTTTTGTTTTGTTTCATTGTAGCTATTTTAAACACTATTAATTGATATAAATAGTGAAATTCCTCCCTTTGTACACAACCTTTCGATGGGGTGATCTCACCTAGAGATGGTTTTGTAACCTTTTCCACTCTGACGAGCTTCAACATCTTTGTGTGAGGTCCTCAGGAGATCAGACTTTGATGGATTCCTGTTATTTAACTACAGCAGGATGCCACTCACACCTGATTGTCATCCCTGTGATTGGAACCAGCTGATTTCACCTTCAAATTACCTGCTAATCGGGCGGCACGGTGGCTTGGTGGGTAGCACCGCTGCCTCACAGCAAGAAAGACCAGGGCTTAATTCCAGGGTGGAGCGGCCTGGGTCCTTACTGTGGGGAGTCTGCATGACCTCCCCGTGTCTGCGTGGGTTTACTCCAGGTACACTGGTTTCCTCCCATAGTCTAAAGACATGCATGTTATGTTAATTAGTGTCTCTAAATTGCCATTGTCTTGAGTGTACATATGTGACTAGTCTTGAGATGACCTTGTGTATAGATATAACCTTGTGTGCTGCTAAAATAGTCACTGATAATGACAGCGACAATAAATAAAGCAAATAAACAAACAATTGAACCTGGTAATCGTAGACGTTCACATGCATTTGCCAATCACAGATACTTCTTGTAACATTGGATTATTTTCCAGTATAACACACAGAATAAATATTTTTTATTTAAAGTGATGTGCTATCTGCGTGCTATTCTTTCATATGCTACATGACCACCTTCCCATTGGAAAAACTTGCCCTTGAAGATAGACACAGACTAAAAGATAGCCTCCCTCAGCCATTATTTGCTAGGGATGACTTTTGATTATTCCTGTGTTTATGTATCATATTTAGACAAACGCTAAATGAAATTCTTAAGCACCGCTTTCAATCACCACTTCAAGATGCCTTCTGCAGTGCTAGCCATCAAAATGGATACTTGGTTACTATGACATTGTTCCTAATAGTTTATCCAAATGCCTTGAACATTAAATGTGTTTCAGGAGATCTTTTGCCATTATTGTTTTTTTCTGAAATTGCTCATTTTGAAGGACGACATGTGAAGAGTTATTACCAAAAACAGGACTATATTACTGTTTATAGTACTGCTTCTTTTGTTATTTCTGTTTCTCAGTGATCTCAGCTAGCTTCTAGCTAGACACATCCAGAAGAAAAATAAACACATAAAAATGTTTTTCAAAAATCACGGCACCTCAAATTACTTTCTAAAGAAGCTTCTCATTTTCTATGGTTTATGCTTAATATTTCTCCAATGTTACTGCACTTACACAAAACATTAGCTGAAATAACCACTCTGTGCTGTCCACCAGCCTCCCACGGTGGAAAAGTTCTACATGGTAGAAACCAGAGTGCAAGGGATTGTTTGAATACATATTTTTAACAGCATGACAACAACTGGAAGCCGGTGTAAAATTTTTGTCCATGGTTTTTCCAATAATTAGTAGGAACAACATGGATTCCCCCAAGATTGCAGAGGCCCACACTCTGGACAAACCTTAATGCGGCACCATTAACTATCAACAGTGTGCCGCGGAAAAGGCTCCTGCGCCTACTTCCTGCTGCAGTTCCAATAGATGAGTAGATTAAAGACTGATGCCTAAGGCTCCTTGAGACACACGCCTCAGAGGGCCTGGAAGAGCTGGAATTGGATAGAAAACGCCGGGGAGCTTATTGCTGCATCAGTGGTCTGCAAAGTGATTTCGGGATCAAACTGCACTCTGTTATGAGCTTGCTCATGAAAAATGGAGGCTAATAGAAGGCTAATATAGTGCAAAAATGCTGTTAGACTCCAAGATATAACTGCACTCAATAGATTATTCCACATATGAACTCTACTAAAACAAAACATTTAGCTCTAGCAGATTGTCAGCTCAGGGCTGAAAATAAAATCCTCATAGCCTGCGTCCACAACCCCCAGATTTCTGCTCTGCATCACGAACTCAGCAAAGCCACCCACACCTGAGATTTCAGAGCAGCTGCCTTGGTGCTGGACACTAACTCTGAGAGCGATGCAGTGGCTCCACAAACGCTGCGAGCTCAGCAGGCTTTCTGTGCATTAATTTATAAAATCCTGCACACATATCTCATGAATCAGCATAGCACACTGCTCTAATGTTTGTGTTTCATTAACTCTTGCGATGTTGAATTAGGCCGACACTCTTTTCTTAGCCACATTCTTGTATTAGTAGAGTCGCAGCTCCTACAGGTTTTAATTATTACCTGCACTGTTAGAAGAATTAACACCTAATAACCTCTATGGTGGTGCAATTAGCTCTTAGTGTTGTATTAACACTACATGAAAATGACATATTTTGATTTAACACTGCATGAAACCAATACTGGTTGTTAATCCAACAACGTGAGATAAATATCTTGCAGTATTTCAGGAACTCCGACAAATAGGCCTGGGTAATATGACAATATTTTATGGTACCGTGATTCAGTTTGGTACTGTGACAAACAATAAGGGGTGTAACGATTTGATTCTCTATACCGAGTTCGCGATTCGATTTTCTCATGATTACTTACTTTACATTAAGTAAAAGGCATTGCTTTTTATATAGTTTATTTTATTTTATTTATTTACGTGGTTAAACAGTGCAAACTGATCCACATTTTTTCTATAAGCTTTTTTACATGTATTGTTCTGCAATTAAATAATTTTATTACCTAGAAATAAAACTAAGTGTGATCTTAAATAGAAAATGATACCCCGTTGTTATTTTGCTATTATTTATGATTGTCAGACAACTTTCTGTATATATTTCTGTGCTATACAAATATCTTTAAACTCAATCTCAAATTCATTTAATTTTTATCAGAGAGGATAGGATGGAAGATATGCCTTATATGATAGATGATTGCACCCTCTGGTGTTCAAAGTACACAAGAGAATTATAATATTCAGATGGAACAAACAAACAAACAAACAGATGGAAGGTGCATGCTTTCTCTACGGTTACATGGTGACGTTGATTCGATGTTAATCTTAACATTTTTGCATCTCGATTCATCCCCTGACAGGGAGCATACTTTTCGGAGCATATCAAGGTTCTTGTCAGTGCTTCACAAACACTGACCAACCACACATTTCGTTACAAAGTAAAGAAAATCTCTTTAAATGTCTTTAAACATTCTAATATTTGTACCACATCTCCCACCCCTGCCTATAACAAAGGTACCGAACGCAAAGTACAATTAACAGCCCAGTGAATTCAGTTGTTTAAAAACAAACACTGTTGGTTTTAGCTTCTGCAGGTGTGGCCTGAGTAATAAATAAACACCTACAGCTGTGATGAATACCTTTCAGTATTAAACACCTCCAATGCAATGTTTCTGCATTGTGTTGAACTGAAAAACTGCTGTGTTTTCACAAATCCCAAAGCTGATCACATATGATCACATATGAATACTGCAGGTGTTGGGTCAACACTATAAAATTAAACGATATGCCTGGAGAAACAAATACTAATAGAGTTTATCTATAGCTAGCTGGGCACATTCAGGGAATAGTCAGTGGTCATTGTGAATGCCATCAGTAATTAACACGTACAATCCTAAGTTATAGGGATACATCAGCGTATGTCTATAGACATGTATTGAATTCCAACCTATGGTGTTTACGCAAATGTAGCTCCATGCATTGGCATAGAACAACAGTATTGAATTCAACCCTGAAATATACAACAGTGTGAGATGTATCTGGAGTAATAAATAAACACCCACAGTGTTTATGCACATCTACATGGAAACATTTCATAGCTACTGCAGGTTACAAATAAACACTGTGTGTATTCACTTAATACTACCGATTTGAACTGTTCAGTATAAAATACCTGTACAAACACTAGCGTAGGTATGTCTGGATTAATACATGATACAAAATAATTACTGAATAAGCACTGATATTGCTATTAGTGCTGATACTTATGAGGACAAATCTTGTGAAGTGTTGAGCATGGGGTTTATATAAATCGAATTGGTCATAAATAACCGCTGCAGTTATTAGCTGCATGCTATAGGTTTGTATTCAACACTATAGGAGTTACGTTAGTACTGGTGTAGGTATGTTGTGGGTGTGGGTAAAAAACAAAAACATGCTGTTGATGTCACATGAGGTATTTATGCAACTGTAAGTGACCACAACTTAACAAGTCCCATGTAGGTATGTCTTGGGCAATTAATGCTTTCAGTGTTTATTCTAGTCTAGCTGGACACCAGTTAATTGCAGTCATGGCAGGTGTTGCTTCTTCACTGCTAGATAAACACCTTTCATCTGGTCATAATTATCTAGCTTGTGCTGAATAAACACCATAAGTCAATTCAGCACGAATACTACAATACATTCTGCTGTGTCTGAGGAACACCATACAGTATTAAGCTAACACGGTATCCTGTACTGACTTCCTGCAAATGTGCATTAGCACATGTTAAACGATGCTGAATGAACACCAACGGTGTTAATACACATGCAGCAAGACACAAAGCGTGTGTATGCTTCATTGTGTAGGTATACATGACATTACAACACTACAATTATTAATTCAACATGCTGTACGCAGGGCCAATCAATATCTCATACTCCAGCTGCTTATCGATAAACACTGTAGGTGTCACTTCAATACTGTGGGTTTGGATGTAACACCATCAGAGCTACTTTAACTGGTTGATGCACACCACTCGGTACTTACACCACGAGGTCACATACATTAATTGACATCTAACAGAGTATTTATGAAAATATTTTAGAACACACATGCACTGTGCATGCTAAATAGTAGGGTTCGGTTAACACTGCTGTGTGTAGGTTGAATCATCTTAGAATTGATAACTACGGTGTTAATGCAAATGCAGCTAAACACCAGCTGTAATTCTGTATGACTCGGACTGAATTAACACCTATAACCCTTACTTTAACTAGGGTAAATGATCACCAACTATAGTGCTGAACTAATAGCCACGATGTTAATGCAAATCCAGCTAGACCTAAATCAAACTTGGATGTCTTAGTAAAACACTACAGGTGGTGAATTCAACACCACAAGAGCTTATTTAACACTATTGTGTGTGGGCTACCTTAAAACGTCATATAATGTTGAATTAACAGTCATGTTAACGCTAAGACAGAAATGAACGCTGTAGGTGTTTGTTCTGTACTATAAATCTGAAGTTGAAATGAATAATTACCACCTGCTGTGTTGAGTCTTGCCAGGGCAAATTAACATATCTCCATACAGAATCATTCAGCAGCATGAATACTTTATTACGATTTTGCACAGATAAACACAGTCGTTATGTCGAATGCGTAGCGTTGGATTAACACCTAGCCTGGTGCTGTTTGGTCCAAACATTTAGAATAAATAAAGACAAGTTTCGAGCTGGACAGAACATAAACGCGGCGTTCTTTCAATACTAACGTTAAATGTGTTCATTCGGAACTGTGCCAGAAAACGACTACATTAAAACTGCTGACTTGCAGTGTAATAGCTGTGACTGAAAATTCAATACCAGGAGTGCTGAACACTGTACCAGTGAACTGAACACCCTGCGTTAACGCTTTTAACTCACCCATATCAGCTGCGGTTTGCCTCCAGTTTCACGCACTTGGTCCGTTTATTCTGATGGTTGCGCAGTTCCCTTCGGTTACCGTCAGTCAGTCTGGGCTGCTTAACAACTCCTCTCCACGCGTTCACGTGTCGCCTAGCCGTGAAAATATACGCAGACTGCCCGTGCGAGCGCGCGCATCCTCGGGTTTGGTCCAAATGCAGCGGAAAGCCGCGGGAGCGCCGGAGCGCTTGACATAGTGCGCGCTCACAAGTGAGCTCAAACGCGCTGGATAGTGGATACTGAGAAAAAAGTTGCAGTAGCTTGGACAAGTCAAGCAGAGGAACGAATGACTTTGCTCATGGATTAGTTTTAAAGTGAATATCCTCCGGAGGAATATCCCTGTCAGGTCCGGTCTGCTCCGGTCCGTTCCGCGCGCCTCACAGAATGAAATGTTACGTTAACTAAAAGCAATTCCTTATGTTTTTGTCACATCCTCTGGTGCAGAACATGTCTCATACGTAATCTTTTACATGTTTCACAAATTGACAGCATAAGCTAAACTAAATCCATCTGGGAGCAGCGTGCGCATCCACCGACGACTTCTCCATCCTGTAGAAGAGCGCGCGCGCGCACACACACACACACACACACACACACACACACACACACACGCACACACACACACACACACACGCACACACACTGAGCGAAGGACGGCGGAATCTCTCTCTCGCGCACACAAATCCATCCAAGTATATGTTTTCTATCATTGTGGGGACTTTACTTTGACACACAGTAATATTATTGTAGCAAAATCTTTCAATAAAAAATAACCAAAGAACAAAAATAAATAAGAAGAAAGAAAGAGGGAGTTAGAACAGATATTTCCTTATTATAACAAGAAAAAGGTCCTCATAAGGTAGATAATATCAGAAGTATTTCTCACTCTACTGTTGAAGCTTCCCTTGATATAATGACAAAATTTAATTATTGCTACAGCTAACTCTACCAGCAGTGACCTAATCTGATCTTTGGGCTGATTTTGTTATTGTTTTTGATTTTAAATAACCTCTTGTACAGAAAGTCAAAATTTGCCAGAATTTCCTATGACTGTGAGGACATTTGGTCCTCACAAGTACAGGGAGACAGTTCCCCCACCCACCCACACACACACACACACACACACACACACACACACACACACACTTGCTCTATTAAACGCAGTAATATCTGTAGCATATTTAATGCTTTTGTTGGTTCCCTAAATCCCAAAACATGTCCCAAGGCAACTGTCACATTTTCCTTTCCATTTATCTTCACTAAGCTCCTCATCCGGGTGGAAGCTGCGGTGGATCCAGAGTGGATTCATAAAAATGTGGCACCAGTCTCACTCACATTGGGTTACAGATGACCAGCTACTTGCATTATAAAGAGATAAAGAGATAAGAAGAAACCTGGACTAAACCAAACTTCCGGTTCCACTAGCAACTGTGCTCTTCAGAGTACAACACAATAACCAATAAACCAATAATTGTGGAACGGGTCAGTGAAATATTTTTTTGTTTTTTTGTTTGAATTTGAACCAGGCTGCACTGCGTTCGTTTCTGCCAAAAAAGTAAACTGGAATCCTGATACAACTGTCCACGATACACATTTCCACTATGTAATGGTCTATCCATGCTCCGAGCCCAGAGATGTTGACACCCTTTCTGGATATGATTAACACGAGGTTTCTTTTTACACACTAAAGTTGTAAGTGGTATTTGTGATTGTAGCTCCGTATCTTCGTAGCTGATAAAGTACCATGTGGTTCTATCAGCTATTTTTGAATGATGGTTCTTGATGCATGGCCATCTGAGGGATGGAAGATCATGAGTCTTCAGTTTAAACTTGTAGCCTTACCATTTATTGAAATTCCTCCAGAGTCCTTGAATTGTTTAATTATATGATGCACTGTAGTGGATAAAATACACAAATCTCTTCCCATCACTTTTTGAGAAACATTGTTATTAAACATTTCAGTAATTTCCTCACACATTGGTTGATAAACTGGAGATCCTCTTGCCATTCGTGCTCATCAAAGACTTCCGTGAATGATGCTTTTGTACCAAATCACGATTATAGATCACCAGTCGACATCATCTATTTGAAATCATTTTTACCTCATTACTAGCCTTAATTTGCCCAAATCCCAACTTTTTTGGAATGTATTGCAGGCTAGAAATGCAATAACAGATGTTCTTAAACAGATTCAATGACGTTGACCAGAAAATAAATGCAATATTTTGGGCTTTTTTCTACAGTAAAATAGAAGTCAAATATATATGTAAGGCAATCTGCATTTTTGCATTTACTTACATTTTCCATACCATCTCCTGAAAGGTTCTAGTCCTGGTCTGGCTGCTGCATGTTCAGCATTTTTATGTTCTTTCTCTTATTTTCCAGAAACATGCTAGTGTCTCTAAAATGTTCCAGCGTGATGTATGTGCAGGTCTAGGTCACAAATTGCTTTATTATTTGCAAATTAGATTAAGCAGGTTCAAAAAAGTGACTGAGCAAGTAAGTGAGTAAGTGATTACATTCAAATGGGGCTAATTTAAGGCCTGGAGCATGTGTGCCATTAATAATACAGTTTAGTACCTTGTTGAGCCAGAGTGATGCATTCTGTCACATTAACATGAAACCCCAAGGGGTTTAAGTAAAGCACAAGGCATCTCACAATGTCAATATATAGCTATTAATCAATAAAGTACTTTGGCCATATTGTGCAGCCTTCATTATGGCCTGAATTGATTCCCTACACAGAGACCTGTCCCAGCCATTGTTGCTTTGCGTAAGAGAAATTGTGGGATATGTTGGCTGCGAAACTGATTTTCGCAGCTCTCTCTCTCTTTTTTTATGCTTCTTGAGCTGATTCAGGATTCAATCTGTTATTCAATCTGCCTTGGAAAGCAACGCTTTATTTACAAAAGGCTAAAGTACTCTGTGTGCAAGACGAAATTTGTCAATAAGGAGATGATTGAAATAAGCAGGAATAAGAATTCATAGAATCATAATAGCAAGACATTCTAATGAGGCACTTTAGGGAGGATATTTTTAGGTTTCAGGTTCAGATGACAAACATCCAGCTTGACTTATTATAGAGCCGCTGTTTCTCTGATTTCGAAACAGACAGATAAGCATGTTCCAGAAATTAACAAATTGAGTAGGTACTGACTGGGGCAGCAGGATGGCTTGGTAGGTAGCACCACTGCCTCACAGCAAGAAGGTCCTTGGTTCAATCCCAGGGTGGAGCGACCTGGGTACTTTCTGTGTGGAGTCTGCATGTTCTCCCCATGTCTGCGTGGGTTTACTCCGAGTTTACTCCCACAGTCCAAATACATGCGTGTTAGGTTAATTGATGTCTCTAAATTGTCATTGACTTGTGTGTGTGTGTCTTTGACGACAGGCGATGCGTGGCGTCGGTCAGAGTATTCCCTCGTTGCGTCTTCGTGGGTATGAGCGGACAAGCAGGACTTGAACCGCGAGGAAGAAGAAGAGTAGGTGGAGAACAGCTTGAATGATTGATGGAATGTTATACATTATGCAATCCCCAAAGCGAGTAACAATAGCTGATACACAAAAAGAGGTGATACAGGCGAGTAGTCAGGATAAAAAGACCCACACGTGTTCTGTAATTCAAGACCTAAGTTTAGCAGCATTCCAGTCTGACACAGGTGTGACCTTTCTAAAGCAGCTTTTACCCTTAGCAATATATAATCTATGTTCAAATGTATGTGGATTCTCCCTTCAGTCGAGTTCATAAAATGAAGCACATAGATATGGCATCTCAAACCTTAACAGAACAATGGGTTTTACCAAACTTCTTTATGACATTCTACGGTTTGTCACTTTCAATAGACCGCTCATAAAAATTAGGGGATTTTTTATTATGGGATATTTCATTTTGAAGCATCCCCGCTTTTTTGTGAGCAGTATAATTTAAAGAGCTTGGCCCTGACTTTGATTCTATTGGACTTTTTTGGAATAAACTGAAGTCCCAGCTGTGTGCCAGTCCAACATCAGTGCCTGATCATAGCCATGTTCCAAAATCCAATATAAAGCTTTCTATGAAAGAACAATGCCAGTTGTTGCTGCAAATTGGACAGACTCTGAGTTTTGGATATCATTTCTGGTTGTCGTCCTACTTTTGGCTATACAGCATACATGGCTTCTGCTTTTATCACATTTACTGTATGTAGTGACTAAAGCTCACAACTGGTGTTCTGGAGGTCAGGATCCGTACAGCCAAGTTAAACATCATTGTTAATATATTATTATTATTATTATTATATCATTTCAAATGTAATTTGGTCGTATGTAATAATTTTGCAGTGTTTGTTGATCTTGGGACCAAACATGGCTGCTGAACCACTGAAACCCAATGTAATGGAAACAAATTTGGTTACAGGAAACCATGTAAACAGATGAAGTCAAAGTCAAATGTATTTATATAGCACTTTTTACAATGGTGCATTGTCTCAAAGCAACTTTTCAATATTATATTATCTTTAACGGCCAATCCCAAATTGAACAAGCCTAGGGTGACAGTGGCAAAAAGAAGAAAGATACCTTGGGAGGACCAAGACTCAAAAAGGTCCTCCTAGATGTCAATGGAAATAATACATTCGTAGTAATAGTTCACTTAAATAAAAAAAATATATCGATAATACAATTTTAATTAGTAATACAATAAATTCAATAAATAACTAAATAGATTTAATATAATGAGTCCTCAGTAGTAAGTTCTTACAGTCCATGCAATTGCAGGTTAAGGTTCTCACTCATGGACCCAACGGTGGCATCTAGACAGAGCTAACTTAGTGTGGCTTCATGCCTTGAGCTGTTCTTGTAGATGTTTCCACTTTACAGCACTGTTAAACAGGGCAGCTCTAGCAATGCAGCTCTGATGAATGACTTGTTGGAAAGGCAGCATTCCATTAGAATGACACATTGAAAATCAACAAGCTCTTCAGCATGACATGGTGCCAGTGTTTGTCTACAAAGATAACTCCATTTTCTTGCACCTGTTAACAATAGCTATGTGCATCCAGAGCTATTGGCTATGTATTTTGTTTTGTAATAAACCATTTTTGTAGTGTTACTGAAAATGCAGGATCCTTAATCCTTACTAGAGAAGTTCATGCAAAGGACAAAGTACAAAGCAGTTTGGAAATGCACACTTTGGATTGGAGCACAGGTTCAGCTTGGATTGAGCTGGAGTGAGTTTAAAAGTGCATTGTATTTGGTTTGGAGTTAGAATTCAGGATTTAGTGAGAAAGAGAGAGGGGAACTCACAGAAATACTCTGTACTGTAGTCCATGTTTCGTTCAGTGTATTTATTTATTCTGGACAAAATGTAAATAAATTATGTAAGAAATAATTCAGAAACTTTAAATGCAGAGTTTTGTGTAAGTACGATTCGTTTGATTGGCCGTATTTCCATCATACGGTCAAAGTATCGTTAATGCATATATTTATTATATTTAATATAATTCCTACTTATATCATCTTGGCTGCCCAAGAAAGTTGGGTCCCTTTTTGAGTTTTCCAAAGTTTCTTCCTAATAACAGGGACTTTTTCCTTTCCACTGTCACCCTAGGCTTGCTCGGTTAGAGCTGTGGCCTACATATTTGCAAAACTCGTTTGAGACAATGTTCCACTGTAAAAGCACAATAGATATATTTTATATGTTACTTGACTTGACAGTGGTCGGGACTGACACTTCACAGCTCCAGAGACCCAGGATTAAATCCTGGTCCAACACAAGTAGACCAGTGACTTTAAAGGCCTGAAGGTGCAACAATGCAAAGCTTTTGAGAAACTATGCATAGTAATTACAATTCTATTCATATAACATTACGCTCTTATTCAAAGCCACTAATAAATAATAATCCATGCTTTGTGGACTAAAGACTTTGCTTATGAGTGGGACACTGGACCTTCTAGAGTTGCTTTTTTAACCACTGTCCACCAGATAGAGAAGTGACTCATGCTGCATAAGAAACAGCAAGGGATTACAAAGATACAGAGATTGAATACTCTAGCCTGCAGCCTTAGGGACCTGCCATTTCCATCTCAGTGGTGCCTTTGACTGAGCTTTATGCTCAATTGGCAGTGTTTGAGGGACAGAAGGTCAGGTGTAAGTTCATATCGCTGTTGCTGCCCATACTGATCTGAGAGATGCATCCTGACTCAACAAGGGCAAGGGAACCTGGTGAATATTGGAAGCGCAGTGTGTTCTTCCATGAACACTTAGATTCCCAGTAGAACTCTACCATCCACCTGTGAAATGGCACTTATTGGCCTGTGGCTCCATCTCTTAGCGTAAGGGTGCAGCTTAAAGCATTAAGAGACATGTAACATTACAAAACATGGAAGGAATATTTTCATACATGCATTAATTATAGAAAAATATCTTTAGACTGTGAATAATTTAATGAATCTAGATGGTAAAACGACAAAGGTTTTCAAATAATATTAACTTGAGATCAATTATTTCAGTACATAGTGACAGGTTCAGCAGCAATCAAAACTGCTCCAATTTTGAGGTGGGTCCTAAAATATATGTAAAGAAAAGCTAGTTTGGGAATTTGTTGATGATTAACTAAATAGTTGAAGAGGAGGGATATTAAAATAAGTTGCTTTTGGGGAATATGACAAAGGGTCCTTTTTGTTGGCTCAATGAGGACCAAGTTTCCTCAAGTTTCCTCCCACAGTTCAAAGTCATTAATTTTGGTTAATTGTTTCTAAAGTACCCTTAGCACAGCATATGGGTGTGTACGAGTGTACCTGGTGATGGACTGGCGACCCTGTCTAGTGCTATTCCTGCCTTGAGTGCCATATTGCCGGCTAGGTACCTGCATTCCTGTGGCCCTGAGCGAGGATTAAGTGGATAATAAGTCAATAAAATTATATAGGATTTTTTTGTATGAAAGTAATGACCAGGACATGTACCTAATAAGTCCATGCCCCCTTTCTTATTTCCATCAATCACAGGCATTTGAGGCTAAAACTCTCCCAGCTGCTGTTTCTAGGTGGTTAATTGCTGGTTGCAAAACCACACCTGCATGTTCAAAGGCACTAAGATGGAAGGTATAATTATTTGATCAGAAAATGTTCCGTTCAAACTCTCACCTGTATGAACGGGAAATATAAAAGTCTGCAACAGAGAATATTATAGAATTATAATTAAAATGGAAATAGTTCATACTGTATAACAATTAGAATTAAATGTTGTTACAGGATTGCCCTATGATTGACTAGTTTCCTGCCTTGCACCCTCTGCTGCCAGATAGACCCCAGCTCCCCACAGCCCTGATTTGGATTGCACAGGTATGGAAAGTAAAATACTTTTGGGAACCTACTAACTAGTTATTAACTAGTTAAATAACTAGTTTATATTTTACATGTTTGGAGCTGTTCATTACTATTTTGTTGCAAAGTTAAATAATTGTAGCCCTGTGGAAATGTATTGCTTTCTTTTGTTTATTTTTATTTTTATTTTAAGTGACAAATTCTGGTTTAAAATCTTGTAACGCTTGAGTGTTTAAAACCATTCTCTTTTGCTGTTTACAGTTGTCAAACATTGTTGAACTCTGCCTCATTTATTGATTGGTGTTTGTGAGAGAGGGGCGGGATCTGAATGAGTGAAATGGTGAAAAGTAGGATGGCGAAAGCTTTACGTAATTATTATTTATCGTTTAGTCAGGCACACAGATGTCGTCAGGAGAACCGAAGCAGTGGACTGATAGGATCTGTAGTTACGGATGAGGGAACCTGTCCTGCCTAAAGTAAAGTTTGTCACAGAAGTTTTGCAGTAGGAAGCACGGAGGTTAGCTTTAGCCTTACAAGCTATAGAATAGCACCCAAGTTACCTCACGTTTGCCCTCCCAGTGAGCTAAATCAAAAGACCTTGGAAACCTGTACGAGTGCTTTGAACCTCTGCGAAAGAAACCCAGATAGCGGCTCTGAGCTGCTGAGAGGCTCAGACTTCCTCTGGTAATGCTGGCTTTCCCCAAGATTAAGCCACGGTGCAGCGCTTCTCTCCGATGTGGCCATTTTGTTTGGTCACAGCGTTCACGAGCATCGCTTCGAGCCCACGACGTTACACACACACACGCACACACACGCACACACACACACACACACACACACACACACACACACACACACACACACACACA
>JAUZST010048203.1:0-25324 GCA_034779995.1 Parotocinclus haroldoi | reverse complement strand
ACCTCACTGGTCTCTCAATAAAACTCCAGTTGTTTTGCATCCTCGTCTCCAGTACGCTCATTCAACCGTTCGTGACAGGGACTAACAAAATAAACAAAATTTAAATATTGCTACTTAACTGGTTTTTTTCCACTTTTTAATCATACCGCATGTCTTTTTTTCTTGCTGTTTTATGATTTAGTGATCTCTGCAATATAGTCTACTGTATGTTGCTGTGCACCTCTCCATATCCAGTAGTGCCTGTTGCTTGGCAGTAGATATAAGGATTAGTCATGAATATCTATCTGCTCACACTATAGGAGAGTTTTTTTTCCTCTGCGGAGTGATCTGTGGTCTGCAAGCCAAATTAAAGTTGCGTTAAGTGTAGATTAAAAAAAAAAAAATCTAGTGAAATATCGGAACCAACAAAGTACAGATTAACTTTAACTTTTTTTTTGTGTTGCTGTTGTTTTACAAACATTCTGGGTTATGCGTTTGTTGGCATAAGTACTATTTTATTTGAATCATCAAGACAGCTGTACAAGTACATTAAGGATGTGCTGTTCTGTTGTCTTGCATATGGAATTAGAGCATTTCGTGCTAAAATTACTTTGCTGTGATAGAACTTATTTTTTATCTCCCATGCTCTTTTACAGAATCCTTAACCCGCTTTGTATCAGCAGAATGTATTCAGCAGCTTGATATCAAATTTCTGACAGGACTACTGCTGCTTCTAATGTGATGTGTTATTAAACTGCCTTAATATTCTCACTATCTGTACTCATTCATTTTCCATCCAACTGTGCCTGGATGTGGGCTGCAATGTGAGGCAAATCGTTTTGTTTTTTTTTTCTTTTTGGTAGGTATTTTAAGGTCAGAGTCTTGGTTTCACTACTGTGATGGAAATGGCAATTGAGACAGCCTTTGTAATAATAACAACAAAAATAAAACAATAGTACTCGCTTAATCCAATTCAGCGTTGTGGGGGCCATACCAGCAATAAAGGGTGTGAGGTGAGAACCAGTCCTAGACAGGGCAATCCATCACAATGTTTGCTTGCACAATCTGTAACAGTGACACGTTATAAAAAATGTCATTTTACCAACGTCTTTGGAATGTGAGTGAAAACTGGTCACAGTCATTTATTATTACTATTAATAATACTAAAAGTAACAACAATTGATTTAATTTATTTGATTTATATACACACATGCATACACCATACTGTTTACACCTGTTTAACTGTTTGTTATATGTTACATGATTCAGACAGACTGCTGAAGTTTAAACTGTTTAAGTGACTTTGAATGTGGCATGGCTGCTGTTGCTAGATAGACTCAGGTTTTCATTCAGAGCTATCTCAGTTTTTAGAGAGAAAGGTCTGAAGAGTGAGCAGTAGTTCTGTGCCTTGTCCATGCCAGAAGAGAATGGACAGAATGGCTTGAGATGATAAAAAGGCAACAGTAACTCAAATAACCATTTCTTTTGGATGTGGTGGAATATGAGATTTGCATCATCAATGTGTAGCTGACAAATCTTCAAAACTGTGTGATAATCTCAATATGGACCAACATTTTTGAGGAATGTATCCAGGATTTGGCTGAATCCATACTACTCTAATGAATGAAGTTCTGAATTGTAGAATTTGGATCCAACCGGGTACATGCTTTTACACACACACACACACACAGACAGACAGACACAGAGTGAGAGAGAGAGACCGAGAATGAGAGACTGAGACCTGCTCAGCATCACAGGAGCTTTGATCTTCTATCCCTGGAGATCAACCAGAGCATAGTGAGTTCTTAATGGGACACTGGTCCATTACAACCCTGGGTAGAAGTCGCTGATACAGTGCTAGAGGAACATCAGTGTGTGTTGGTCCTTGTTGTAAATTCCTTTCTTTCTTTTTATACCACAAGTTTTATATTTTGTGTAAAAAGAGACTATTGCTCCCCACTGGATAATTGTAGTGATGAACCAGCTGCTAAATGATGTGCATCAAAGCCAAAGATGTTATATTCCCATAACTACCCTTTGGCTTTAGTACATCCAAAGCCCTGAGAAGTAAAATAATCATCATTAATGTGATTCTTCAGTCTTTTGACGTTCCTTGGATAATACATTGGCAGTAAAGCTGCATTTTTAACCCCACTTTGCTCACAATTTAATCGTAACCAAATCTTACACATTTACAGAATCTGTTTTAACAGCTACCAGTTTGGAAGTCAGGGGGTTATAATTTGCTTCATGTAAAACCACAGCCCAAGTGCCACTGCAGTGATACTGGCGTGTTTGTGTGTGTCATGCTGGCAAGAACGGATCAGACACAGCAGTACTGCTGGAGTTTAAATACTTCAGTGTCACTGCTGGACTGAAACAAACAAACAATAAAGTCCAGCCACCAGTATCCTGTAAGCAGCATCCTAAAAGCACTGATAAAAGGATTAGATGATTATTAACAAATTGTGCAGCAACAGATGAGCCACTGGACACGGGGTGTCTGATTTTATATGTACAAAGTTAAGCAATGCGCAACTGTGTCTGACATAGTGCACAGTGAGTGAGCACAGAGTTTATAACTCCAGCAGCACTGTAGGTGTCTGCTGAGAATGGACAGCCAACCAAATGGTATCTGATCTGTGGTGCTCCTGGTGGGGTCCTGGCCATTATAGAATAGAGAAAAGGTATGTAGTCAAAGTCATGTAGTCAAGACAAGTATGTAGAGCAGATACAGTCTTTAATTATAGTACAGCAATGTGCTTTGTTTGGAAAATTGATCTGATAAAATAGACAGTAAATGTAGAAACAAGTGTACCTAATAAGGGGCGTATAGTGTATAATAATAATAATTATTAAAAAAAAGAATATGAATAATACAAAACCAAATATCTCACTAAGAACAAAATCATACATAGAAGATGAAAAAAACATATTTACTCCAAATATTTGAAATCTTGTAAACTGCCATCATTTAGTTGTAATTGAAAGTACACATTTAAATCCGAACCCACAATAACACTTGAGCGAACAATAGCTACTGCACTTGGAGTGAGAAGCTGCTTCTCTCAAGGCCTGCTGCACATTTCAGCGTACAACAGTAGTCATTTTCAGACACGCATTGATGTGTTCTTTTGTTGCCAGCTCTGCATGAATATAATTGTGGGTTGTTGCATTGCTATTCTGCAGTGACTGTGTCAAGTGCAGTGGAGTGACAGCTGCCACACGATTTAAAAAATAACAAGAAGAAAGTTTATTGTTGGGTTGTTTAATAGAAAATTGCTGTTTGTCAAGTCAACAGTGCTGAATATAAGGATGAATAAAATGCTCACTTGATTACCTCACATCAGTGTTTGTATTGTTCCATGCTAATTTAGAGTACAAACTAAGGCAATGTAACTTTTGGAAGCAAATGGTGATTATGATCGTAGCGCAAATCTAATAAATTCCCCCAATTCTAGCTCTACATATAATTTTTACCAAGATACAATACCTCAACACAAATTCTACCCTAACCATAACATTTAGCCCTTACTGTAAACCTACTGTAAGTCTGCCCCCTAACCCTCACTTTAAGTATAATGCTACTTTACACCCCTTAAACCTAGTCATGGTCTTTGGTTGTCTTCAATAGTTCGTAGGTTATATTGCAAGTAGTGATGTTGCCATTGAGTATTTGATAAACTGATTATTTTGGAAATCTATTAACATTTCTGATATCAGTGCATTCAATATTAACGCTTTATTTATGGATTCACAAAAATAGCCATTTCTCCACAGACTGCAGCTCCTCATGTCTCCGTAGTTCAACATTTAGATGACTGGGGTCATTAGGTACGGTTTTAGTAATTGTGTTTTGACATTCTTTTCACTCAGCTGTGTAAAAAATATTTTGCAACTGCTTGTGTTTTTATTGTAATATTATTTCTCCAGGATTTATGACACTTCATACAAACCTTCGGATAGGATCCTTGTTGCTTCAAAATGTGCAGAATCATAGTAAGGTGGTGTTTCCATGTGATGTATGATTGAAACCCGTGACTGCTTAAGCAGCCTAATTGGTTTTCTGCCTCCTGCCAGCTATTTCCAACAAAAGCTGAACAATTAAAATATGGCATATTGTCGGCTCGTGTGGGTGCTCCTGTTGTAATGTGTGAACCTAATGATTTAAGAGGATAAATAATTTGCATTAAATTACCATGCTATAGTTGCTTGGCTACAGTCATGGGTGTTAGTTGTGAAAGAACAAAAGGATATGTTGATTAAAAAAAAAACAACAATGACATCAGTGCATCAAATGTACTTTTATATAAAGTAACTGTACTGCTCACTGTACTTCAAAATGAAATAATGAAATAACCCTCATTTTTGTGAGCATTATATTAAGTCAAAACGAACCAACAGGCATGTTAATAGTTCCATATGATTACTTACAAGTGTTCTTGTAACTTCGTAGCTGTTGCTCTGTCTGAGCCTCTCTCTGATTCTCTGTGCAGCGATGCTAATAACTGCCTTTGGCTCACGGCTGTCAGCACGAAGCCACACATCTCTGTGCTTCATGTGTTTCATCTTTTTTTTTTCTTCCTGTTCCACCTGTAGAACTCCTGTCAGCCTGCCACGAGCTTCGCTGTCGCTATGGCTGCATCATGACCAGGAATGGCACGTTCTGCTTCTGTGCAGACGGCTTTGAGGTGGGCGAGGACGGCCGCAGCTGTAGAGGTAGGCTATGTGCCATCATCAGTAGCCATTGTGTCAAGTAAAACGTATCGATGACTAGGGGTCTAATGATTCAAGTGTGACACGATACATCATGCTGCAAAAATGTGATGATGTGCATTGTTGAGTTGGACCATGCATTCTGTTGATCATGCCCTCTAATGCTATTACATCTTTTGAACATAAGAGGGTGCAGATCTTGTTTGTTTGATATTCACTTTAAGAACTCTTACAATGCTATTGTAAAAGAATTACAAAACTCTTACAATTGGACATTTTGTTGCAGTACCATTATTCAAAATTTCTTCTTATTTTTTTTTAATTGGACTGGGGTACTACTATATAAGTGTGACACAATGCAAATATGTAATTATATGGATCGTGAAGTTGTATGCTGTCTAATGCAGTTGCATTTATGAACACCAGAGGGTGCAATCCCAGACACATCTGAAGTTCTCACTGAGCTTGTTTCTTTACGTTGATATTTAATTTCAAATAACAGTTTTATAAATTTGGTGAAACTGTTATGTGCATTGCATCCTAATGTTTACGCTTCAGAATCGAATGTAAACATGATAATTATCTAGTAGTGAACAGTTAGTGAACAGTTAATACCCCTAGTATTTACTGTACATAAAGACATGTACATACTGTAAGAGCCAATGGCTGTTGTCTTTATGCCGAACTAAAAACCAGTTCCAGTAAACCTGCACCTCATGAACAACGTTGGCCAAATCATTAAGTCACGATTGGTAGATTATATCATATGAGACTGTTTCAGAACAGGACAGGTGTGTTGAGGTGAAGCACCACTCACAAAAGCCACACCATGCGAGTTTTATGTATTTGGGTCACGTTTGAGCACACCTCATTTGTCATAAGTGACTCTTCTTCTGCGTGCAGATCATGATGAATGTGCAGTGTACGGGATGTGCAGCCAAACCTGCATGAACACCTACGGGTCGTATCGCTGTGGCTGCACAGATGGCTACTCGCTGCAGCCCAACAGACACTCCTGCAAAGCAAAGCAAGGTAAGAACGGGACACATTAATGGCTGCAGTTCTGTAGTGTAGCGTTATGTACAGAGACTTACTTAATACCATACCTAGTACTGAGACTTTCCATAATATTACCACCTCCAGTGAACTGCATTGGGTGCTTTGTGAACATTTGTGAGCAATTCCCAAGGAATGGATAGAAATGTTCTGTATCCTACAGTATAACAGAATATACAAATTATTAAAATCTAGATTAAAAAGCTGTTTATCACGTAAGCCAGTTGGATTTAAACCATATACAAAAGCCAAGCATGAGACTGCTTTCACTTTTGTTTGTGCTTCATTACCTGACAGCTAATGGACTTATAAAAGCCCCACGTTCATGGTTTATTAAAACTGCAGGATGTTCTTATCTGTCCGACAACCATGGCAGTGGCAAGTGCAGCATAGAAAAACTCCCTGGGCTATATATAAAAAAAAAAATTAATAGAATATTTGCATATGTATCATTTTATAGTCACTTGCTAATGTCACCAATTTTACTATTTAACCACAAGTTTATGGATGCCCCAAAATCCAAAATTATGACTATGAGTCTCGAATATGTTCCAGTGCTTCCACTGCAACAGCATTCAATCTGATAAAAAAATAAGAGGTTGAGCACCGATGTTGAACATAAATCTGAACTCACTGTTGGCATTTCAGCTGATCTCAAAGTTTCATCTTAAAAGTTTATCTCTTTATTATGGACTTTGTTAAGGGGGTCCAGTAAGTTCCAAAAAAGCTCTGACTTGTTGGGGAAGTGAAAACCTATGCATATGTCATATTGGAGTGCCATGGTCTGTTTTCAGAGATTTATGCCTTTATTGTTCATCGTATAAACCTACTTGCAAGTACGCTGTACAAATAAAATCGCACTAATTAAAGTATGCATACTTTTGGCCATACAGGGTAAGTTCATATGCCCTCATCTTCATTTTGCTGAACCCAGTAATCTCATAAATTAATGTTTCTAACAGAGTACAGGAACAGTGTCTTGAGCTGTGGTAATTTGAGCCCAATGCTCCCGACAGTTTTTGCTGTGGTGAGAGTGCAGTAATAGATTCTCTGGAGGTACAGCAGCCATGGTGTGGTGAAGGGTTTTAAGAAAAGTAAACCCTGAAGGACATGTATTCTCGATCTCTATCTGGTTCTCCTGTAGATTACACACCTAATGGCAGCTGGGTAAAAGAACAGGTCCTCACGGGTCTGAAATCCAATCTAATTTATCATGAGATCTTCTGCTGTGTAATTAGACTTACAAAGGAAACAGATTTTAGACACATTCACAAATCAAACCGGCTAATATCTGGTGGTGGTGGCGTTTAATCTGTTGACCAAGCATTGTTCAGGGCAGGGATAGATTGGCAGATTGTATCAGCTGGTAGAATTTCTGTTTGCTTAGGTGAATTGACTTGAGTGGCCTAGTTTGTCTCCCACCAGGTAATATCATTAGCGCTAGGATTTTGTAAAGGTTAGGGGGAGTAAGTTAATTACTGTGATTATAGAGCTGCTTGTTGTCATTTCCATGCCTCAGATGCATTCCCCATTGGTCTTACGAACAAAGCCATGTGGTTTCAAGGTCTATATGCCAAGTATTTTGTGTCTTGCATGGCTTTCAATGAATAAATAATAGGGGGCACAACACATCACATCACCGTTTGTGTGAAACCACAGGATGAGTTTTGTACAGAACTTTGTAACTTAAAAAGATGAAGCATCCTTGTGTATTTACTGGTCTACTGTTCTGGAACCAGACTTAAAATTAAGGAGGGATTAAGGTATAGTAGCTCCGTGGGAAATTGCTGCAAGGCACACGCTGGTAGATGTAACATCAGGCTGCGTTTAATCAATATGACTGCTTTCCTAGGAGGAATAAACTGAATATCATTACCAGTAAACTTAACTGAACCTACGGCTCACTTACATTAATATTCATTTAGCAGAAAGAGGTTGGCACATAAGGATAACTATGGGGTTTCCATTAGTTGTTGAAGCACATAAATTTCACTGCGCTCCAACTCCCAGGCCATCAGGTTGATAGAGGATGAAAAACCCATTAGTGAATTGAATGTTTAATACGGTTTTTGAAAAATAAAAATAAGCGATGTTTCAACACGTTTGTTTCACGTCCCATGATTCAGTAGCAATTTTTTTTGTTGCTAATTACTGCTTTGTTTAATAGCAACTACTCTCATTTCTCAGCTTTTAATTTCATGCCATGTCTTTTAATGCACGTTGCAAGCATAACCCCTTTTTCAAAACTGAAGCAAGCCCAGCCTTGTTGTTAGTCAAGTATTCCCCCAGATCCAATCTTCCTTTTGTTTTCCATGCCACCGTTTTAACGAGAGTCCGGGCAGAAATGTTGAGGCGGCCACTTGGAGTGTTCCAGCGAAAAAATCTTCATGTCAGCTCAGAAAGTAATTACCGGCTTCTGCTGTGAGATGTTTGAAAGAGCACAGCGTTGAATTTCTCAGGTTTTCAAAATGGACAAGATGATTTATAGCGCTTGGTTGAATAGTGGCAACATACTGGAATTCTTACAAGGACAAAAATAAAATGCCTGATTAAAAGATTGGCAAAACCTTTGACTTTTAAGCATGCACAACTAACAACTTTTATTCATCTGTTGAAAATCCATTTATTTTTATTCCCACATAATCCTCTTCAGCAAAAGGTGCTAGGTGGGAAAACAACTCTAGGCAGGGGTCCAAATCATCAGAAGGCATATTCTCAAGCACCTTCTTGCACACTCACGAAGCTCTGCAAACTCCACGTAAGCCAGTCTGGGCCAGAAATCAATATATTCCACATATACAGAAAGTTGGTGCTTTAAACATCTCATTAAATGTGTTGTCCCTCCATCGCTTATTTTCACCATCCAAGTATTGCAATCAGCATGCTCTGAAGACATGCCTGTGTCTGAAATAGATGCATATATATGCATGCAGATGCATTAGGATAATTAACCCCATATTTAGTACTGCACTATTAGGGAGACTGTTTAGTAGCACTAAAAACACAACAACTCGAACACCTCCTAATAATTAACATATATCAGAAGTGTTTTTATAAAAAACAAATGTGACTGAGGGATGTTTCGATCTTGGTAGACTTCACATATGTACTGAATTTTAAATTATAATACAAAACATTCTCACTAGTGGTCTTAGACTTTTAGTTTCCCCTATTTGTATATATCTGTTTTTTACCAGTATTGCATCATGAGAAAATAAAATACAGACTCAAGGCTGTTACTATTGAAGGGTCTGTTATAGCACTAAAGCTCGGCGTTGCCAAACTAAATCTGTAAGTGTATTCATTCTGTACTGTCTCAGACTATTGAAACTGGACTAAGAAAAGAGAACACAAAGCTTGTCTATTAAAATTGACTTTTTGCGTCGGTGTGCTTTCTGATAGTGAAGTTAACAGGAAAATGCGTAAATGTAAAAGATACACTAATAGTGACTGTTTGGGTTTCTGTGAAATCTTGTAGGTCTCTGTAAAGTCCTAAACGTATCAGTGCAAGTCTCTTGGTGCCAGCAATTAATGACATAATTATAAATGTTGTCCCCAATCTCAGTTGCCATTCTCACAGCTCAAACCTGCATTATCTCAACATGACAAATGCTCCAAGTGTCCTGAAAATGTACGCCTTCGTGCTGATTTGTCACCATTTTCACCCCCTTTTATTTCAGAGCCCGGTGAGCTTCCCGCCACTCTGATGATTGCAAGCCCAGATAATATTGCAATCACAGCTGTTAATGGATCTGGCATGCAGATACTAAAATTCCTGGACTCCAATGGAACCCATTGCTTTGATGTAAACCACATTGAGGAGTCAGTGTGCTGGATCACATCCTATACTTCAGCTGGGAAGCTTTGGTGCAGCAGGATGAAGAAACCAAGTGGTTTTTCCAAAGAGCGGGAAATAAAGACAATGCAGAATCTTCACAGTAAGTTATCAGTTATGTTAATTAATTCAAACTTGCTAATTGTTTTAAACGATTAGAACTGATTCATACCTACTGTGAATGGGAAATAAGAGAGCTACCATTGCTTATTAAAACAACAAGTCTTGAACTAGATCAGACACAGCAGTACTGCTGGAGTTTCACAACACTGTGTTTACTCACTGTGCACTATATTAGACACATCTAACATATTTCTTCATTTTATATATATATATTTTTAAAGAATAGCTCAGCTGTTGTTGCACAGTTTGTGTTAGTCATCCTCTAATCCAGTGGCTTCAGATGCAGCTTTGGCATCCTCGTTACCTGCCGGCCTAAATATGAACTTCGTCCAGGCTTGTAACCAGTGTGCCCACTAAATTCCATCTGGACTCAATTTCAAGTCAAAATGTACCATCCATAGCTTAGTGATATTTGTTTTTAAGTCCTTGTTTTCCTTTTCAGGCGTTGAACAAATGGCAATCGACTGGCTCACAGGCAACTTCTACTTTGTGGATCGGACAAATGGCAGGATATTTGTTTGCAGCTGGAACGGCGACACGTGCGTCACTATTATAGAACTGGACCTGCTCAATCCGAAAGGAATAGCCGTGGATCCTCTCATGGGGTGGGTGAAATATGCATGAGATGTCAAAGCGTACCCAGCTGCACAATTCATGGCTTAGATAACGCTAATTATTTGCTGTTTAAATATTTAAGCCCCAACACTACCCCTTATTCCGAGCTTTTTAAACATTTATACAAATGTGTCTCGAATGCAGCAATCCCTGTGCTAAATATTTGCTCTTCTTTGTCAACGTGTCTGCTGGTGTAATTTCACGACGGCTCCTCCTGTCAGTAGTTTCATTAGTATTCTGAGATGTATTCAACCCCACGCTGCTGCTGAATTCTACACTACTACAATTTTGTGTTGTTGTTTTGTTCCCGCGCCGCACATACTCTACTGAAATGGGTCTGTGGAGTCGGCACATCGAATGGTAATTGTGGAAATGTTTGGGGAGTCATGACTAAAGCAGCACAAAGGCTCCTCAGAGGAGGAAATGGCAGTGTGATTATACCAGTTATCAGCAGCTAAATGGGAACTCTGCTATAATATGCCCGGTGAGATACAACCAGGAGCTCACTAGTGTCTGAGTACAGCTATGTTCGTGAGAGGACAAGGTCAGAGAGAGAGCTCTGAGACTTAGTGCAGGTTTTTAATGAGGCAGCTTTAAGCAAAGCACAGTCTTAACACGACGGTTTGAGGCTACAGAGAAGACCACCGAGAGAGAAAGCTGGGCCAGTCACAGCAGAGAAATACGCTGAACGCACATTCTGTTTACTGTATTCCAGCGCTTAAAATTTATGCTAAAATAAAAAAGCATATGTTCTGTGTATGGCTTTTGGCAGACGGTTATTTTATCATTTTAAGATGGGCTGCAGCTGAGTACATAAAGTACACTGCAAACACGAACCAAAACACAAATTCATTTTGTTGCACTAATTAAGTGTAAACTCATCCTGAAGATGTGCTAGTACCAACCTGTGAAAGAAAAACAGAATTGTGGACCATCTGAAGCAACGTTAAACTTCACCTTCACTGATGTTCATACACTGTAAAACCAGAAACAGCACTTAAGAGAATTAACCGCCTCAAAAACACACGTAAACAAAATGTAGGTGGTGTACAAAAACTCATTTAGCTAATTCCTGAAGCCCATGACAGCACTATCATCTGGCTGTAATTCATTTTGGGACATTGCAGTAGATCATCCTACCCCAGTGGAAAAAAACCTGTGCAGATATTACACCATTGCCTTAGAATTCTGTTCTTGTATGGAGTCTGTATAGAGTTTATTTAAGTTTGCACATGTAGTCTTGAATTGTGTGGACATGATAACTGTACCAAGGTCAACATTTAGAAAGAATACACAAAAATTGAGATGTAAATAATGTCTTTTTCATGTACTTTATGAAGACTTCTCAATCATCATAGTGAAAGAGTGTATTGTCATAAAGCCATCACCAAATTGAGCAGGGGAGGAAAACTGCAAAGAAGTCCTTTAATAATGTTAAAATAAATACAGGTATGCATCGTCCAATGGCCGAGGTCCTAACATTTACAATACATTATTATGGAAAGTAATCGGTCTCTTATTTCTGAATATTGTCTCTGTAAAGAGCCATCCAACACTGCATATCCACAAGCAGAGATGGGAGTTTATCAACAGAAGTCATTTGGATGTGTGTGTCTTGGTGTGCTCACTTCATTGTCAGATAATGTTTGGAATGGAGGCTACTCGTGTTTGTGTGCATGACTTTTTTCTGCTTATTTGTGGGTGGCACATTGGCTTGTGGGTAGCACCACCACCTTACAGCAGGAAGGTCCTGGCTTCAATCCCACGGTGAAGCAACATGGGTCCTTTGTGCATGTCCTCCCCAAGTCTGCATGGGTTTACTGCAGGTACTCCGGTTTCCTCTGACATATCAAAAACATGCGTTAGGTCGTTCGATCACTCTAAAGTGGCATTGATTGAGGGCATTATGGCCTATCTAGCGGGGTGGCATTAAGTAATGGCTAAAACACCACTGCAGTGGGGTGACCAGCAACTGCTTTGAGACAATGCTCTGTTGTAAAAAGCGCTATATAAATAAAATTGAAAGCATCTAGCAGACTGGTCGCTCAAGGTGACATAAGCAGTATCTATAAAACTATATGAATACTGAGCTTTTGAGCTGCAAAGATGTGCATGTGATCTCCAGTTTGTCTGGAAACTGGAAGAAATTTGCATATTTCAGTGCTAACTTTTTTCCAGTTTGGCTTGCTTTACATTGTTTTGTTGAAAAATGTATGGACTCTTCTGAACAAGATGTTGTCTTGAAGGCAGCCTGTGTTTTCTAATTCTAATCCGAAATGACTTCAAGGGCACTGACACAGCCGCAAGCATGGCAGACCCTGGCTGCTGATTACAGTCAGGATAGTTCTTTTCGTCTTTGGTCCAGAGCATTCGTTTCTTTCAAAAAAATATTCTGGGATACGATATGTTCGACCACACTACACATTTCCACAGCATGATGGTCCATTCTATATGCCTCTAAAAGGCTTGTTTTTACACATATTTTTAGCAGGCCTAAAATGAATGGGTTGCTTATTGACAAATAGAAATAAGTTGACAGGAAAAAATAGATTAAATAGAGTCATACTGTAAATGAAATAAAAGGAACCAATTTTAGTTGCATATTCTGTACATACTGTCACAACATTTTGTGATTTGAAGTATTAGTGGTACTGGTATTGCTACTATATGTGTGGTAGTGTTAACAATACCGGAGGTAATAAGTGATACTAGTATTTATTGTACAAATAAAATCTAGTGCCAGCTACAGCCACTTTCATTTGGTATGCAAAAATACACTTTAGGTAAAAAAGGGAAAAAAGGAATTTCAGAAAACATTGAAGCACACCTTTTAAAGGGTTGGTAAACCCCCTTCTCCTGTTCTTTTCAGAACTTCCACTTTAGCTTGCTTTATGAGTTCATTTGTTATGCCTTATATTCTCTGTGTGCTCTTATCCTGAATGAGACAAGTCCTGTTCTGTAAATGGCTTTCTCAGACTGTGTTATACCTCTATCAAGCAAGCACAGTGGCAACCCTTTATTCACTGGGGATTAGCTTTTATGCATGGATATGGTAATGAGCATTGTAGTTTAGCACTGGAAATCCTCACATTGACATGGTTAGGTCTGCTCAGTTCAGGTGAATGCAATCTGTAAGCTTTCTCAATGATGGTGGCTTTCTTATACATGTGATCATTAGGTGAAGGTGGACATAGGATATTCAGTGCTACAGACTGTGGAACTGTGGTGGCTTAGTGGTTAAGGTACTGGTCTATGGATCCGAAGGTCTAGGGTTCAAATCCCACCTCTGCCACAGATGGGTTCCTGAGCAAAGCCCTTTAGCCACGATTGTGTGGATTGTAAAACTGTATTAATTGTAAGTCGCTCTGGATAAAGATGTCTGATAGAGATGTCTAGGTAGTGGTAGTGGACTACAGACCAGAAGGTCCAGGGTTCAAATCCCACCTCTGCCACAGTTGGCTCCTTGAGCAAGACCCTTAACGCACAATTCCTTGGAATTGTAAGACTGTATTAATTGTATGTTGCTCTGGATAATGGTATCTGCCAAATTCTGTAAATGTATGTGTGGGGGTATAGGTCTAGGGGTATGATTCTCACTTTGGGTGTGAGAGGTCCTGGGTTCAAATCTCAGACGTACCCAGTTTGTGTTCTTGATCACTGCCTTGCTATGCACCCTATGTGATACAATGACTTGGGACTGTGATAGCCTAGTGGTTAAGATACTGAAAAAAAATCCCTAAACCTTACCAGCAAAAAACCTTGGGAAGGCCAACACTAAATAAATTGATCCATCCTCCTTGGGATGATATATGCAAAAATGTAACTAATTATTAATTTTTTATAAGTATTTATTTATAGAAATACTTTATATAAATATAAAAATAATGAACAAAGATGACATTAAAATATGGAAATAAAAATTATGTAGACTAATAATACAGAAAACGCAATGTCAAGTGATATTATGAATAAAAGATTGTAAAGGATGTAGCTGACGCCGGAAGAGCAGCTTGAGTGGAGCTGAAGTGGGGGAACAATCTGTGTGGGTGACTGAAACAGAGGAACATGTTGGTGTGGGACTGGAATGGAAGATCAACTTAGTGTGTGGGCTGGAACTGGTACCGGAGCACGAGCTTACATAGCATAGCATGTAGTTTGTTAATTTTAAGAGCATAGAGTCTATTAATAGAACATGTTTGTACCCATTGTTCTAATTGTTGCTTAACTTATTAATTGTTGCTCTTAAAGAGTTTAAATGTGTTTTGGGCTGTGGTCCTGCTGCAGTATCCTCTACAAATAACAAGCGTTCACTAGTACTATCTAACATATCACCCATTGTATAGCTTTTCTATGAATTGCTATATATAAATCTGAAAAGATTGAAGGCATTGCTCAGTAAGAAATGTCTATAAAATGCACCTGTGTGGCCACACATAATGAGAAGAATTGTTAGAGCTTATATGGATTAGAACTCAGAGATTTGTAGAAGATGCCGTAGACGAGTGGGTTATCCAAGTGTACCCTTAGACACCGACTTTATTCTTCAGCAAAACGTTTTCCTGCAACTTCTAGAACTTTGACCGAAACTAGGTTCTGTTTTCAGATGATACAAAAACTGAGGGCATCAAGCAAATTGCCTCAAGCAGACCACCATTAGTAGGCAGTACCTGGGTTGGTTTGCATAATTAACTGTAGCCCTGGTGAATTAAATGTTAATTTGAGATTTAACTGCAAATTGCACATTTGCAACAGTTGGTGCAGTTTTGCTGGAAAGTTGCACAAAGCAGTAACTTTTTGGATTTGGGTTACTTCTGGTATATGGACATTTAATTACGCCCATTTGCACTTGCTCTTCAAACTTGTTTCTAGTTACCCTTATTAAAATCCGACTGCTTCCATGTCAATTGTGTTTTGACAGCGAGTAGCTGGTAGCACAGGGCACAAGGCAGGAATAACCCTAGACAGGGCACCAATCAATCATAAGGAATATACTCTCACACACCACTTTTAGCATAATTAGCTAAACTTGAGCATGTCTTTAGACTTGGAGGAAACTGGAGTAATCTAAATAAAATCACGCATATATGGGGAAGACATACAGAAACAACCCAGACCACTCCATCTTGGATTGACCCTAGGACCTGTTCACTGACAGTGCTACCCGCTGAGCTACTGTTCACTATGATATTTACCTCAATTTCTTTCAACTAAGGTGAGCCAACTTTGAGAGTTAAGGTTCGGAAGAAGATGCTATAAACATGAATCATTCTATGATGTCATAACTGGTGCAACTGCATGAGAGGTAGGAGTGGTAGGATATGATCATATTACAGTTTATTTTTAAGTGTCTAAATCAGTTAAATAAAATGGTTCTTGCATTTGTCGGGTCTGTGAATACTCTATCATCATTTCTCCCCACACACGAAAATTGACATCATGGATGAAGTGTGATATTTGTGCTTTCCTTCTAACGCCAAATGCCACAATGTTAACACAAACAACCGTTATGTCATAATTAACCACTGAATAAAACACAGGCATAGGGCGTAGGTAGTGATGAGAAGCCATTAATTATTGGTGATATTATCTGGGTAGAGCGGAGGCAGGGAGATGTAGGTGCAAGTGTACATTCTTTATTCACATTAGGCATGGTGGAACACTGCATTCAGGGTGACACGGAGCCAAACAACAGATAAACACAATGGTAACCTATGCAACAAGACAATGAGCTAATACAAATAAACAAAGGAAATGGGGCAGGACTATGCAATACTAACAAAACATGTAAACACTAAATAGACAATGGTAACAGGTAAAAAGGCTAATAACCAGTGTTTTGATGGCAATGTAGATTAGCCACGCAACTATAAACAGTGCTAAGATACTAACTAATTACTAATTCTAAACATCAACACTGCTTAGACACATTGCTAACAGCAACCAAACTGTGGAGACAACTAGAAAATGACAATGACAAGACCTAACAATGCTAACAGGGATGCAGAACTAGACACATGACATAAAAACACTGGAAAACATCAACCAGACAGAGACACAGCAAACGTGGAGCTAGGAAACAGAAGTATGTTTCTCAATACAAAGTATTTGAAGTTCAGACTTCCTAGTATATACTTGTTAAGTTTGACTTGCTAGTACACGAGGACAGGAGGGTGCAGTGTGGTTATTCTACAATTGGAACAACAGCATACTTGACTGTATATTCTTGGTAGTTTACTTTTTTAGACTTCGATAAAAACCTAAAACATTGTCAAATAAGTGTGTCAGTCGTGGAAGAAGTGCTCAGATATTTTATTTACCACTGAGGAATGTAATTTACATGTAGCCACACTACAACAAACCGACTGCTTTTAAGGATGAATTGAAACCTTCCCGAACATCAGCAAGCACTGAACATGTCTGTTTTTAGAAGGAAATTAAATTCTACATGTAAACAATTATGGGAGAATTCATATTTACAATACAGGTTGAATAACAAATAAATTAGGTAATAATTTGAGGTTAACTAAACTACAGACTCCTCTGCTTGTGTACCGGTACCAGCTCCAGCCCACACACACAGTTGTTCCTCCAGTCAGTCCCACACTAACATCTTTCTCTGTTCCAGTAACACACAAAGATGTTCCCCTGCTTGGCTCTACTTAAACTGCCATCAGTTACAGCCTTTAAACTATTTCTTAAATCACAGAGGCCAGTAACTCCCTCCATCCTTTGGTTCTTATCTAAAAATGTTTTAACTTCATTCTGTGACACAATAGAGTGACACTTTGCCATTATTTTCCAGTTTAAAAATTATACATCCAGTTTTGAGTCTCCTCATCCAGAGTCACAATGCTGAGACTGTCCAAGTACGCACAAGTCTGCTCTGATACATCCTCGATGTGGGTGGAGCAAGTCAAGGTGCAGATTGTGAAATGGAACAGTACTTGGGCTGTGACCAATGATGTTTTGGAAGTACATGCAAATGCATATTAAGAAAGGGGACTTTTACATTTAAAAATGAATTACAGTGAATGAGAAAAAGTGTGAGACTAAAGTCATGTAGGATAACCGGGCTCTCTTTCAGACCATACAGTTATTTTTAGGATCAGCATTCATTATAGCAAATAGGAAATCCATTATAGCAAATTTGTCAAAGGCAAATAGGTATCTTGCGGTCTTAGAAATGTATGACAGATGATAAACAAAACAAAGGTCAAAAGAATTAAATTATGTACAAGTATTAATAATTATTATAACCACAACACATTTACACTGTCTCTGCATACCACACTAAACTCTGAAGCCAGCCCTTATATAATACCTTAGAAAAAAGCTTCCCATAGTGGGGGTGGACCCCCAGGGAGAAAGCAAGGTAAATTAATGCTGTTTCCCAGTAAAAAATATGTACTTAATGATAATACACATCAGTTGTAACAGTTCCAGTGTAGAGATGATTTCACACTATATTCTTTTGTTTGTGCATTTAATGTGAAATGCATTAACATTTACGACATTTAGCAGACGCCCTTATCCAGCACGACTTACAACTGATGCAGTCTTACAATCCAAACAATCGTGGGTTAAGAGCCTTGCTTAAGCACCCAACTGCGGCAGCTTGGCACAGTTGGGATTTGAACCCCGGACCAGCAGGTCCACAGAGCCCAGTACCTTAACTGCTAGGCTTCCACATAAATAGTGTTTATAATAAATTCCAGTGTTTGGAAATAATATATGTGCAGTATGTGTTGAAGCGGCTTAAATATCTTTATCTACAAAAGGGAGGTAGTGCAGAAAAACAAAAAACAAACAAGAAATCACTACCTAAGCATGACTTATTTAAAATGACTATGTTTATGTCCTTGTCAGGGTGACATAGGTAATGTTAGGGTCTCTAAATTACATTTACACGATTAAAATCATTTTATGTGTGATATTCAGCTAATTAACCCCTAATATCTTTATAATGAACTCCTTTAGTAAAAATGGTTATAAAGACACAGCAAGTTTAAGCACATGTCCGATACCTCACACCGGCTACTTTTTCTCCTGAACACTCAATTAACGCAATGTGTGGTATAGAGCTGCAGAGGTTTATAAGCCTGAAGTGATGGCTTAGAAACAAAGGAAATATTGGCTTGTTATGGATCTGCATGGTGTGCCGTGTTGATGGAATGAACCCACTGTTCATTTTGTTACCGCTGTGATTTGTTTGCCTCATTCATTTCTGCCTTGATGAGCGAGGAACTTTACTCATCACTTCCACAGTGTGTTGATGGAATTGGCTTTCGATAGAAATTGAAAATTCTGGTCAGGAAATGAGAACACGCACATACACACTTTGTTTAACCTCAAGTTCAGTTTGACTGAAATGGTGAGAAATGATTTACCAATAGAAGTGATGTGTGTGGGTGTGTGGCTGGAATCTGATTTGGAGAGAAATGAAAGTGTGCTGATCTGTATACCTAACCAATCTCGCCTTGCCTCAATGTCATGTTTCTTTCAACAGTAATGAACTTTCAGATAAACTAATAGTGGTGCATCTGTAGTGCATGAACTGAGTAAAAGACGGTCATAGAATCTGGATTATTTTATAGGTGTAGGTCTGTGGAGATGCATAGCTGATTTCATGTCATCTTCGGCCAAACATTGCCTCTTCTGGCTATTTTTTTCAATAGGTTTGTTCACTGCAATGGGGAATGTTGTTTAGTTTAAAATCATAGCCAAGAGAGTCAATACATATTCTGACTAGAGGACTTCATCCACACCTATTACTGAGAGGAACAAGATAGATCAAGCAAATATTCAGTCTTCATAAATAAAGACTGGCATAAAAATGGGTTGTACCACCTAGGTGTGTGCAATATGAAGATTTAGAACGTGGCCATTTGAAATATCACTATGAACTGCCTTAGACTGAATAGACATTTTATTGTTTGCACTGAAAATCCTAGATATGTTTTATGAACCAGACTCTTCTCTGTTCACTATCTCAGCTTAAGTTTCTATTGTGCATGTTTCTGTCCAGTTTTATGGAATCAGTTTTGGCAAATATTCAAAGGTCAGTCTTATCAGTGCAGACTGTGGCGTCTGAATTTATCAAAGCCATCAAATGCACAAATTCAAGCTCACCCTATTGGTCCCTTAGGCAAGGGCCTTTACCCACAGTTGGTTGCATTGTTACAATGTGAAATTATGTCATTCTGGATAAAGCTGTCTGGTGAATGCTGTAAATGTTCATATTCTGTCAGAAAGTCATACTTAAATTACAGTGATGTTTTCTTTATTTTATTTAATTTTGTATATGAATTTGGACAATAGGAGATTGGAAAAAACTGCTGCAACCTTCAGATGGTAGGTCAGAATTTTCAACATTCATAAACAACATTTTCTTTGTGCACTTTGGTCCCCATAATTCAAAGCCTCATTTAAATATCACAGCCTACCTGACTGGCATTACTAATGACCATTTCCATACAGGAAAACAGTATGCCATCTTCTGAGGGTTAAACTCCAGCAGCATTTTACTTTAACAGTCACCAGATCTCAATACAATAGAATCAAGTCAAAACTTTTGTGACGGGAGGAGAGGCGTCCACCATGGATAACATTTAGTTCTTTAGCAGATGGTGCTTAACCTGTGTGACTTACAACTGATACAGTCTTAATGCCAAGAGTCAGATGCTGGAAATGACAACAGGGTATACCTGTACCTGAACCAAGTGAATTGTGGGATGGTACCATTCCAGTTAAAGCAAGGGTAAAACACAGCTTACAAAACGGGAAATACAAAATTGCACATTAAAACATAAAAACACCATAGCTCTGAAAGACAAAAATAAAGCTGCAAAGATTCAGTGAAGCAAAACGCTGTTGTAGGGAGTTGTTGTAGGTGGTGGATGCTTTTACTGTTAATTAAACATGTTAATAAAGTGTCAGTTTCTTAGGGTAACATAGATCAATATAAACCAGATTTTATTTAGCGAATTCATTAACTGTCAATGTATTGCCAAGTTAATCAGTTCTTTTTCATAACACACCAATTTTTTGTTGTAACTTAAAAGTACCCAATTTAATTACTTTTGAACATATTGCTAAATGCTAGTGCTGCTTATGTTAGTGTAAAGTATTGCATGTGCACTAACAGTATGAACAATTAGCTGGTGTAGATTTAAGTCAGATTTAAAGTGTTTAGCCACTAAAGCTATCCCATGATGTCAATAACCAATACTCAAACACATCTACACGCTAATTGTGCAAAAAAATATATGTACCCTAGACACAAAACAAATCACAAATAGGTTACAGATTGTTGCTTTGACCAAAATATACAAATATTAAAACTTTACTTAGAACAATGCTTTCTGCATTATACCAATAAACACAATCACATGATGGACTCAAAAAGATCATAAACAGATTTAGAATATCTTATATTACACAGTTTTATAGCTGGATGCATATGTACATTTATTTACAAGGGATTTCCATTTAAATTGAATTTAATTTGTGATAACTCTTTGTGTTGTTTGGAAAACAGCCTTACCTAGCATGACTCAAACAGCTTTTCTCTTGAATCAAAGAACCCAAACACCAGTGGATCATGGGATATGTAGATTTAATTTCCCTCCAAATTTTGGAAGGGTCCATTGTGATGAAATTGTGAGGGGGAGTTTTTTGAGTATACCAGTTTGTTTAATAAATAGATTTATCTTTAGGCTGAAAATAAATTTGAATTAATATTGTACTTAATGTCTTGTAATTCTGTATTTAACTATTAGATTTATTGTATTAACTTGATTGTTAACATTAATGAGGTAAATATGGTATGGTCTGGTCCCTGTTAATTATTTAAGGAGCTAATCAGAGGGCTGTTAGAATTTTGCTGCTGAACAGAGTGGAATGCAGTGCTGGTGTTGTTGTAAATTAATGCAAAAAGCACCACCTTATGATATGCACAGTGTAATTAATGTTTCTTCGTTACTGTAGGTACTTGTTAACTTTGTAGCTTGGCTGCTTGTTTTTTTTTTCAAACTCTTGGTCATCCTACAGTCTTGCATAACAATAGATGCTATTGACTGTAAAACATGGTTAACAGTTTAGAATTGTTAGCCTGTGTTTTGCTTGCTCTCTTTTTTTTGGCTGCTTTGACTGTATTCCCCTAAGTAAATGTGCTTACTCTTTTTCAGTATGCTCTTCTTCACCGATTATGGGAACGTGGGCAAACTGGAGCGCTGCCACATGGATGGCACCAAAAGAACCCGGCTTGTGGATTACAAGGTTGAGCAGCCAAGCGCAGTGGCACTGGACCTGGTGAAGAAGCTGGTTTACTGGGCTGATGCATATCTGGAGTACATTGATGTTGTGGACTACAATGGCAAAAACAGACACACTGTTATCCAAGGCAGTCAAGTGAGTGCCAAAAGTCCTGCTGAGTGGGAATGACAGCATTTTTCTTTGTTGTGCTGCCAGTTTTTGAGTGCCTTTGTGATGTGGGTGGTTTAAACTTCGCTAGCGTGGCAATCTGTTTACATTGTGAGACGCAGGTTTACAGTGCTGATAGGAACGCATCATATCCTATTAAAATCCTTGCCTTTTGTTGCATTATACTACAAAAGTGAAAATAAATAACATCTGACTTTTGCCAATAGTATTTAAACTGTATGAAATGCATAAACAAGATGAAGATTATCTTGAAACTCCAATTATTTCATTGTCCTTTAGGATAACCGGTATAAATTGAGCGGGCACAACCCATCAGCTTCCATATCACTTACCAGGCTAATGGGCTCACACCTGACATGCACTTGTAGTGTATTTCAATACTTCCAAATTAGAGTAATATCAAGAGGTAGAAAGGGTATGGCAACACCTTTTCAAAATCAGGTGGCCTTTCCAAACTGAATAACTGAGCCAAGACGACATTGTTTAGGGAAGCTGCCAACAGCCAAACAGCAAGTATGTAAAATATTGTAAAAGCACTTCAATGCTTAGAGAATAATAATATTAAAATAGGGGAACCAAGTAGGCAAGTAAACAATTGAGTGGGTTTGTAGTATCGAAGTCATGTGAGTGATTTTTGGGAATGAGGTATACTATCGTACCAGAGTTAGGCCTTTTGTCCTAGAACCTTGATGCCATGTTCTTATTGTTTTCTTGCTGTTAGTAAGCACTGATGATAGTTAATAATGGAAGTCATCCCCAGCAGCAGCTCAGTCTTCTTAGTGTCTTGAGTGTTAATTTCACGCACATATTCAGAGATTAATTCCCTTCAGTGGATATACAGATAAGAGGTGGGTTTTTTATGAAATACATTTGCTATTAACATATTTCATCTGAAGTGCACTTATGAAACTCACAATTAGGGATTTTTATGGTTCAAAAGAAGCGACCTGATGTGGCTCTTATGGGTTGAGAGGAGTGAGCGCAAAGCGAGGAGTTGATGGGATGGTTTATTTTTGCAGCGAATCCGAGGTTCCTTCAGATTCAGATTTGCCCTGGTGACCCTGTTGTTCTTCAAAACCATTCTCACTGTACTTTTGCACCTCAAACTATGATTCAGACCTTGCTTTCACATGCTAATTTTTGCTTTAAAGAATCACAAACCCACATGCAGTCTAAAACAAAGACGGTTTTAATTATTATGCGTAGGGTCTGTCAGATTTTAAGGCTTGAAGTTCTTCTGAAAGCTACTTATTGTTAGCCTCGCTGAACTCAGTGTTTAAAGGAAAAGAGGACAATCAAACCTTTTGTGCTTGCTGGTTTAGATCAGTGTATTGCCTATACTGTCATACCATGCTGTTTAACATATGGATTTTCTAACAAGCTGCTGTTTAAACCGCTATTTTCTGCTATATGAAATTGAAAACTGCTATATGAAACTGTTTCAAGTTGTCAAGTTATCAAGTTGTTTCCTGCAGATGTGACCTTCCAACTGATATTTTGCTTTTACACCATGCTTTTTACACTCCATCACTATGTATCCTAAGCTATATAGAAAATATAAATAGTAAATAATCTAAAATAGTGAGGTTTGTTTTTGTTTTATATAATACTTAAAATGTTAAGAACCTTTTGCTGTTTTATTTAGGCACAGTGAAGAACCTTTGCTAGACAATATCCAGAATAAGCCATATGAACACAGTTGCGTTTGTTGGACATGCTCACTGGCCACTTTATTAGGTACACCACCATGTTTCTATACTCTTGTCTAATGAGCACTTTGTAGTAGGGCTGCAACAAATGACTATTTTGATTATTGGAACCGACAATTATTCTAATTATGTATTGACTAATTACCAAATAACTCATGGTGCTATCAGCCTTTGCATTTTACCTGGAGTTGTTTTTTGCATTTGCTATTTAACAATGATGAAGAGATGTACCTTATTTAAAATGAACTTTCCCATTGTTACAAATTATAAATGCAACTCTAACCAAACTAAAAGTAGATCACTAAGTCAGTACCTCAAGCCTTAAAATTTAGACTCATTGAACTGTGTAAAACAATGGTGAAGGTTTATGGCATAGAGTTATATTTGAATTATTTCCTTCAACTGCTCTGTATGTTTGTGGAGAACTGCCTCCTCAAACTGTACTGCTGTTTTCAAGTGTTCAATGTGAATTCAAGACACGCAAACTATTTACAAAGATTTCTCTGAAATTTAAAGGCACGTGTGGTCACAGTTTTAAACAATGTGTTGTAAAAGTATAAACATTATTTGGGATGTGAATTAATGATTCAAGAGTACATTTATTTCAAAAGACATCTGTTACATCTCTGACCAAGGAGTAAGATGGCTTTTCACATTAACTTACTATAATGCATTGTCTTTGCTGAGTGAGTTGACATGTCCACTCTTTTATTTACGCTCTTATCCAGAGCAACTTACAATTGATACAGTTTTATTCCAAATCATTGTTCTGGACCTTCTGGTCCATAGTCCAGTATCGTATCCACTAGGCTACCACAGTCCACACTCTTCACTCTAACATAGATGCCTACTAAGTTTGGATTTCCAAATGGTTCCATATATTTGAGGAATTTCATCTTAAGGCCACTGTAGCAATTTTACCTCTCCAGTAACATTCCTAGTTAGATAAATGTCAGTCGTAGACTCTTAAATAAGTAGGCAGCTAAATGTGTAGCCAGTTTTAAACTAAGCTGATTCATCTTTGCACCCCTGCTTTGTAGTTCTACATGTATATGCTGTAGTCAATCTGTTTCTCTATATACTTTGCCTCTATATACTTTTTAAAAAATATTTTACCTAATAAAGTGGTTGGTAAGTGTGTAAGTAGGATGATCAGAAAGAGGCAAAACCTCACATAATATAGATAATATGCCAGAAGGGCTAATTAAAAGTCCTTGATCCATCAGTGTTATAATTTGCTGGACAGTTGGAAGGGTGATTTGAATAATAATTATCCCATAAAAATAATGGCGGTAAGGCTCTTGCTATTTCACCATCTTACCCGTTTTTCGACCTTGTTAAATTCAGATAGTGGTTTGGCTCAATATAGGCTGTGTACAGTATAAACCCTGTGTGTGTCCAGGTCCTGCTGTCACAAGATGTTTACTTTTATCAGTGTAGCATGTAGGCCAAGTCAGACTCAAGAGCACAGGGTGTCTTTCCTAGGGAAACCCTTGCTGATCCTGCTCATGTCAACCTCCTTACAAAGACTATTCATACTTTCAGATTGTATACAGCTACAGGAGGCACTTGCACTGCACTAACATCTGACAGATTGAGGCTGTTTGTAATACATTTACTGCATGTGAAATCCAATAAGGAGACTGTAATATTTGTCAGACTGTCTTTTTATAGCTTAGTAATTAGTTTTAGCTGTATATAATCAGTTTTCTTAGTGGCATACATTAGATCGTATTTCTTGGGCGGTGGGGTTGGGGGGGCGGGGGGTTGGGGCTTGTTGTCGTTTCCTCTGAAATGCACTGCTGCTAACTACTGTAGCTTCTACCTGTCAAGAGTAAAGTCAGATTAA
>JAUZST010048202.1:0-52093 GCA_034779995.1 Parotocinclus haroldoi | reverse complement strand
TATATATTTACTCAATCAGTTATATAATATAATATAAAATAATATAATATAATATAGTTTCAGGGCAGCACAGGGGCTCAGTGGGTAGCACCGCCAGGTGGGCACCGGCTGGCCGCGACCCCCGCATGGATTAAGCGGAAGATGATGGAATTAATTAATTAATAATTTCCATATCAGCTTGGTTACATTGTGATTTTCAGCAGCTGGTTCTTACCACCGAGTCAAAGATAAGCATCCAGCACATGATCAATACCCCCTCTATAAACCGTTAAAATACACGAGGATCTTTTTTCGGTTTTATCAGTAATATGCTTATTTATTTCAGGGGTCTCTGAAAGCCACAGAGTGTGTGGAATTGTGGGAAACAGCTGCTAGCGAATTACTTCCAGCTTGTGTAGTTTCATTATGAGGTTCTTTGTTCCTGTGCAGCCAAGAACTTAATCAGTGTAATGACACGACTTGTGGAAGCACTTAGGTTTTGGCACTGGGTATTGAGCAGCTCAGCTTTCCATCCTGTTACAGTTTGTACACAATAATTCCGTGTCCCTTTCCAAAGGCTAATGAGATTAATCTAGTGATGTACGGTCTTACACGAAAGCTTCGGTCCCCCCCTTGCTCAGACCACGGATGAAAATATCTGCATGTAGCAAACTCGATCAGAAGTAGTTTCCGGTTTCCCGTTAGCGTTTCTTGCAAGCCCTCAGAACGCGACTTTAATCGATTTATTAAGATCCAGAAAAAAAACTATTAACCTATAAACCTAATAATCCTATTCCGTATCATGAGGTTAAAATAAACATTTATCCATATATTATTTATATAAATATTTATACAACTATCGGGATCTACAGGCCACACTGAGCAAGCCAAGGGGGACAGTGAAAAGGAAAAAAACCCAAATCCTTGGGAAGACCAAGACGCAAAAAGAGGCTTATTTGTATTGTAATAAAATTAACTGCAAATGACATGTATAAAACCAGACGTTACATAGAAGATAAACAGAATAAATAAAGTAGAGACTTTAAAGCAATGACAGTTCTTTGGTCCAATATATACTGCTAAAAATGATTAATATACCCCCTAATTTTTATGAGCAGTCCCCATACCCATTTTTTATTAATAATTTTTAAGCAGCTACAGAGACCAGATTTAAAAAACAAAAGAAGATACTATGCAACATCTTTCTCACTCTTAAAACAGAACATACTGTTTTGATGGTTGTAAAGCAGATAAAAGGTACATGAAAAAAAATGCATCTCTTTCTTTTTCTGTTTGACGATAAGCAGATATCAGGGGAAGAGCTAGAGTGATGAAGTTCGTTTTTAAAAACACAACAATAAAATCAAATTGTGAGTATATTGTTTTTACAAGGTAGAGAGTGATTATTTAGTAGTGCCAAACTAAATAAAACAGGACAATAAAGTACCTAAAGAAAGCTACAGCTATAGCTTCTGAAGGATGTTACTCATTTTTTTTCTTAGTTTGGTATGGGTGTGTTATTTGTCCTTCTGTTTGTTGTTCAGGTTTAGTAAAGGCACAGAATAGCAAGTCTGTGTCAAAACTAGAAAACAATGGGACAAATGCAAAAAAAAAACCAAACAAACAAAAACAGTCTTCTTTTATTTTGTCGCAGACAGAATTGACTCTTACTCTTATCTCATTACTGTGCCTAAACTGCCTCCGTCCCACCTTTATTGTGGTCAGTGTTGCAAGTCTGAACTGCAGAAATGGATGTTTTTATAACGAAATGCAAAAATTTAATATTTCAGGTTCACCCTGCCTGCAATGAACAAAAAAAATGATTTAGGGTAGTAGATTTAGAACTCGTAGCTTTTCATTCAGTACTGCATTAGCGAGCTACACCTGACCTTTACTGCTCACAGAAACACAATAAACAACAGTTACTGGATCAGCTTATAAACAGCTGCACTAACAAACAAGGTCGTTATCGAACTCAGCAAAGCTACATAGGGCTGAGGTTTGGTCAAGTCCTTGAGCTTCCACAGCCCACCGAGGAGCACCCAACTCCTACAGAGACAGAGCATGATCTCTTACCTACAGGTCATGAAATCGACTCCTCATCTGTACTGAGAATCCGTCAACAGATCCGGCCCAGCGTCGATTTGCACCCACAGTTTTTTGTATCGCTGTAAACGATGGATGACGTTAGATCTATGCCATCGATCTGCCTTTCATTAGGAACTTATATGGAAGCAAACCAGTCATGGCAAAGCTGTCCATCTCAACAAGCTCGGAATCGATTACGAGGTTTTGATCCAAGCGTAAGTAAATCCTCGGGCACAAGATCGCAGTGTGAGCTGCTCAGAATCGAATTATTCCACAAATGTCTGGTAGCTTTGTTGCCTTGCACCTCTAGGTTTGCAGCCCAAGATTCAATCACTTTTGTCTTTTGGGACTGTGGTAGCTTAGCAGTTAAGGTACTGGGCTATGGACCAGAAGGTCCAGGGTTCAAATCCCACCTCTGCCAAGCCACCAGTGTTGAGTCCTTGAGCCAGAACCTTGAGCCACAAAAAACAGTTGTAAAGGCATCTGCTAAAATGGCATACATGTAAATCTTCCTAAGTGGTGGACTGGCTACTCTAAATTGCATTTCAGTTTGTACACTCTGTCTTCCGAGATAACTAGGCGTCCAAATATTATTGAACGTATAACATATGTGGTTCATTGGTTGCTTCTTGATTTCAAATGCTTGCTTGACTTTCACTTTCCAGGGTGAAGCTCTTCCGTGGGAAAAAGATCCAGGGGGAATTTGAAATCCGAGTCGAACAGGTAAGATAACTCATTTAATTATTACCTGATGCTTTTCTCTGCAGGAACTATGTTATCTCAGTGATATTGACCTTGAGGAGTTCATTGGCCTTCTCAGTAGCTGTATCAGAATCCAATCACAAACCTTTAGACTTGTTATAGAGTGTCCGCTGTGCATGAGAGTTGTGAGAGAGGGCGCCATTCGGCAAACTGGAAGGAAATCAAGCAGGAATGGTTTCAACAAACAGTAGGATGTTGTGGAAATGAGTGAATATACAATATAGTTCTCTGAAGTCCCCTGAATGTTTCACCTCTCCATCGATAGTTGGTCATGCATCCATAGTTTCCTGTGTCCTGTTCTTTTCATTGTCTTATTAACTCCCAGTACTCAACTGACCTTTTTTATTTCGGTATCCTTGTATCTGTCACTTTGTGTCTTTGTTTTGTTTTAGAAAACTAGCTTCCACATTAGTAATTAGTAATTAGTATTATTGTAAAGCTGCTTTGAGACAATGCTCTGTTGTAAAAAGTGCTATATAACTAAAATTGAATTTAGCTTAGCTAGTTTTTTGCCATTAGCTTTTGCTAATGAGCATCTCCCACAGTTTTCTTACCCATCATCCAGACACGGGGGGCACCTTCGCTACACACCCCACACACCCCACACAGGAGGAAATTTGTTGTCACGGCACCCATTATGTCCAAATTCAAATTTATTTCGATAACCTTTTTATAATGGAGCATTGTCTCAAAGCAGCTTTACAATCTTATGATGATCTTAACAGGCCAATTCAAAATTAAGCAAGCCTAGGGCAACAATGGAAAAGAAAAACTCCCTGACAGTAGAAGGAAGAAACCATGGGACGACCAAGACTCAAAAAAGGACCCGACATCCATGGGTGGTCCAGATCATGTGTCCTGCCATTGACAGTCAGTCCCTATCTAATTCGTTTGCAGTGGTGTCATGAACTAGAAACATGGACTGGAACCGTATCGTCTTTAACAACAACAAATCGAATATGGAGCACTTTGATCCTGCCTTTGCTGTGGAGCAACACACTGCACCAACTGCTGGTGTGATGAACTGGGGAGCCATCTCATATGACAGTCAGTCACCTCTAGTAGTGATGTAAGAGACACTAACAGTTCAGTGATATGTGCAGGACTCATGACAGTGCAATTTATAGCCAATTGAGCATTGATGGAAGAATTGCGGAGGATCTACAGGAGCAACACCTGGAACCATACAGAACCTGTAGGCCTCCATTTCCAACTGTATCTACTCTTGTATCCAGGCTAGAGGCGGCCTAACAGGGTAACTAGAGCCTCCTTTCAACTGTACAGTTTTCCTTAGTAAACGTATATACGTATAAACGTATATCACTTACATAAATCATCATTACATTCAAATATATGAAGGTTAATTCATTCCCAGTTACTCCCCCTGTTTTGTCAGTGGGTGTAAAAAATTATGAATAGATTAATTAATTAATTACAGACATAATCGAGTAGCGTACAGAGAACTAAATCAAATCCAGGTAACCAACAGTTTGGGCATTTACAGGAAGTGGCAGCATGTGAAAATGTCATTTATGCTTAGATTGATCAGACTGCCAGACTCTGCATGTTATCTAAATAACATTACCTTGGGTTCTTGTGCAGACGATGACTCATGGGTTTTGAGCATGCTTTGCATCTGCTCCGGCTCGTGTTCTAAAATAGAAATCGCGTGGCTCTTAATCAGGTACGTCTTTTATCAGGAGAGATGTTCAGTCTGTTATTAAAGTCTCAAAGAAACAGCGCAGCAATTCAGGAGTTTACTTCAGTGGATTGCTGGATTGAGCTCAAGGTTGCCAGATCTGGACATCAGACAAGCCCAGTAGCACACAAACTCACTGACCAATGGTAGTCTAGCAGGTAAGATACCGGAGTACAGACCAGATGGTCCAGGCTTCAAAGCCCACCTTTGCCAGTCTGCTGCTTTTGGTTCCTGGAGCAAGGCCCTTAACGCAGGAAAAAGAGATTTCCCACAGTATAATTTGTATTCATATCAAAACGTGCTTTCATTTGACCCACCCAGGTTTCCGTAATTTACAAAATGGTTTGTAATTCTGAAGTGGTAGCTACAGCAAAATTGAAAATCACAGCAAATCTTAGTAAGCAAATAAGGCAGCAGAAGAGCTTCAGTGCGGCCACCATATTGGTACAGGCAAGAATGGACAGTAAACAAATGCAAATAAACAGAGGAGCTGCAATTCTCTTGGCAAAAAAAACCCCCAAGAGTCTACATTTCTCAAACGAATTTAATGAGTCGCTTTTATATTCAGAAGTGGGGAATACAAAAACGTTTTATCTCCCGTTTTCCTTTTTTATCTCGATAAGAGTGTGTATTAGCGTGTGTATAAGCTATAGCTAAAGGGGTGGCACAAAATTATCATAAGACCAAACGTTATCATATTCCTTCGTTAATAAAAATGGAACTGTAGATTTATCATTTAATATTTATGTTACGTAGCCTACCTTAGACGCCCGGTGCGCTCGTGGTTGGTCCAGTCGCCATTACAGTGAAGGCGGTTTATATCGCGTGCATGTTTAATCATGTGATATCGTACACCTGGGGGCTCTACTATAAAAGTGGAGTTCCCAGCATTGTCCATTGCCACGTTGTTAACGAACATACGGTTCTTCGGTCGCGTCGCAACTCATTTAGGGAACACACAATTCCTCGTTCGCGCCATTATTCCTTCGCTAAGGTAGTCGGTTATATCCTGGGCCGTTTAGAGCCGATGGATGCGTACAAGGGGAACCTCGGAGGTAAATTTAGCCCCGTAGGGACAAGTTCTAGGTTTCGCCTCCCTTAAGCTGGCTCCGCTCTCCTATTGACCCGGTTCCTCTTCTGCGTGCCACACTGCACGTTCGAGCTCACGCTCACCCTCTAATGCTTCGGTGCGCTCCAGCGCCACTCGATTTGGGAAACGTTCCAAATCGGCATCTCGTCGTGCTCTGAGCATGCTTGATCTTTGTCTCACCAGCTGAGGGTGCCATTCCCATTCGGGACTCGTCCCAGCTTTGCGATTTCCCCTTTTTGAGTTTTGTGTAGTGTAGAGCCTTTTGCTCTGCCCTTTTAGTTAGTCCCTTTTCGTTATTACATTTCCCCATTCTTATTATACGTTGTGGGGTTCCTTCAGTCCCGCATCTTTGGGTCCACTTCATTCCCACTTGTTTTTAAGGACAGATGTTCAGGCAGAGGTTCTTTGTTTTCACAAGATCACGCTTAACTCCAGAGTGAATCACATTCTGGGTTTTTTCAGCTGACCGAACGCAATTACGCATTTTTGTGTTCAGATGGTTCGACCCCTGCGTTCACGAAGCAAACGCCGTTGATTATTACTGCACACTTGCATCATAATTATCTCAAAGCAAGCAGACAGGAGCGATAGCTTCAATCCAGCTCTATAATAAAAATTACACGTCTGCATGAGGCCTGTATCGCCAACAGTGGCAGGATTTAATGAGAGACACCAGGCTGAACGCTTACAGACCTGTCAAGTACATTATAATTCTCTGAAACAGTGAATAAACATGACTAATCCACTGCTGATGAGCTGTCCTAAACATGCAGCTGCTAGAATTATCTGTGGTCAGAATAGTAACCTGTCGATGTAGCTACTCTAGGACACACTTCAGGGGACACACACTTCAGACCCCCCAGGCTACTAGATACAGACTTGTGGATAATCTAATCTAAATCTTACGGGTTGTGTTAAGCCTTTGAATATTAACATTGTATTAATCGAGTCCGGTCTCTGTCTCATTTGGACTTGCTCTCGTCTCGCCTGAAACGTTCATTACAATATAAATCCTGGTCATTCTGATGAAGTTTGAGAGAAAAAAGGAAAACGGAATCATCACCATCATTTACTTCCGAAAGTTACATGACCTTAGTTTACCTAAGACTCTAATATAATAATAATTTATAATAACGTTAGGGCATATATTATTGAATGTATTTATATGTATTGTCATATTTCACTAAATGTATGATTAAAATATATTGTATTCATTAATAATAATTCTATAATGATAATAATAATAAGTCTCTGTCTCAGCTCAGTCATTCCCATTCTCTGTCATTCCCAGTCTCTGTCATTCCCAATCTCTGTCATTCCCAGTCTCTGTCATTCCCTGTCTCTGTCATTCCCAGTCTCTGTCATTCCCAGTCTCTGTCTCAGCTCAATCATTCCCAGTCTCGGTCATTCCCAGTCTCTGTCATTCCCAGTCTCTGTCTTAGCTCAGTCATTCCCAGTCTCAGTCATTCCCAGTCTCTGTCTAAGCTCAGTCATTCCCAGTCTCTGTTATTCCCAGTCTCTGTTATTCCCAGTCTCTGTTTCAGCTTAGTCATTCCCAGTCTCTGTCATTCCCAGTCTCTGTCATTCCCAGTCTCTGTCTCAGCTCAGTTATTCCCAGTCTATGTCATTAACAGTCTCTGTCTCAGCTCAGTCATTCCCAGTCTCTGTCATTCCCAGTCTCTGTCTCAGCTCAGTCATTCCCAGTCTCTGTCATTCCCAGTCTCAGTCATTCCCAGTCTCAGTCATTCCCAGTCTCTGTCTCAGCTTGGTCATTTCCAGTCTCTGTCATTCCCAGTCTCTGTCTCAGCTCAGTCATTCCCAGTCCCAGTCATTCCCAGTCTTTGTCTCAACTCAGTCATTCCCAGTCTCTGTCATTCCCAGTCTCTGTCTCAGCTCAGTCATTCCCAGTCCCAGTCATTCCCAGTCTCTGTCTCAGCTTGGTCATTCCCAGTCTCTGTCATTCCCAGTCTCTGTCTCAGCTCAGTTATTCCCAGTCCCAGTCATTCCCAGTCTCTGTCTCAGCTGAGTCATTCCCAGTCTCTGTCATTCCCAGTCTCAGTCATTCCCAATCTCAGTCATTCCCAGTCTCTGTCTCAGCTCAGTCATTTCCAGTCTCTGTCTCAGCTCAGTCATTCCCAGTCCCAGTCATTCCCAGTCTCTGTCTCAGCTCAGTCATTCCCAGTCTCTGTTATTCCCAGTCTCTGTCTCAGCTCAGTCATTCCCATTCTCTGTCATTCCCAGTCTCTGTCTCAGCTCAATCATTCCAAGTCTCTGCCATTCCCAGTCTCTGTCTCAGCTCAATCATTCCAAGTCTCTGCCATTCCCAGTCTCTGTCTTAGCTCAATCATTTCCAGTCTCGGTCATTCCCAGTCTCGGTCATTTCCTGTCTCTGTCTCAGCTCAGTCATTCCCAGTCTCAGTCATTCCCAGTCTCTGTCATTCCCAGTCTCAGCTCAGTCATTCCCAGTCTCTGTTATTCCCAGTCTCTGTCTCAGCTCAGTCATTTCCAGTCTCTGTTATTCCCAGTCTCTGTTTCAGCTCAGTCATTCCCAGTCTCTGTCATTCCCAGACTCTGTTAATAATCCTAGCTCAGAGTCAATTAGAAAATTCAAACAATTGAGAGGAAAAAAATCGGAGGTAGCATCCCTCACACACTACTCGATCCTCTCTGTAAAGTGGTGACACAGAACAACGAAAACCAGGGCAGGGCATCCATAACCAGCGCAGACTTGGCCAGACTGAGAATCAGGGGAAGAATCAGAGTAAAAATCACATGTAAGCATGACTTTAAAAGTGTTCTGCTGCTGTTTTCAGTGGGCTCATAAACTGGGTCTAACCTCCGAATGCTCCCCCGAGATAAAGTTAGTGCATTTCAGTCTAATCTGATCATTTCTATCCTCAGAACTCCAGCAAAAAGAGGCGACAACTGCACAATCACGTTCATGAGAGAGATCAGACTTCCTAGTTCTTGTTTCCACAATGTTTATGTACTGATAAGGTACAACTCATCAAACACGTACTGGGACAGGATTCACAAAAGTCTTCTTAAATGATTGTTTAATTTTTAACTTAATTCTCAAGAAAACGTGCTGTTCTTACAAAAATGTATACAATTCTGCTTTTACTAATCAGTCAGTACGAGGTATTCATTGCGGAACGATTGGGTAAAAAAAAAAGTCATTTCGTTTTGGCACAAACATAGCAAAAAGTGAAAGGGTTTGAAGACTTTCCAAACACACTGTAACGTTGAGGAACTCTGTCTTTATCCCATTTCAGGCTGAATTCTCCGAAATCAACTTGGTGGCACACGCCAATGGAACGTGTAATGTGGACATGCAGGTCAAACGGAATGGAACCAAAGTGGTTCGGTAGGTCATACGACATTTCATATGCACTATCCATAATCAATAATTAAACTCTGCCTACTCAAAATACCAGTCATGCCCTGATGGAATTAGAACACTCTCTTTGTTTTGCCCACGGGGCTTCCCGCTAAAGAAACGATAAACCCTGCAGGAACCTGAAACAACGAGTAAGCGGAAGCTAAAATTATGGTTTACACTTTAGTTGACAGACATGTGGTGGTTAAGCTGAAACTGGTGTCTTATTTGAACAGATAATAGCACAGATCAAGACCGAAGCTTTCATCCATTACTGGGCACGAAGATAGAAGTGAGGATTCATGTTCAGGGGCGCCTAGAAAACGTCTCTCTTGTCTTTTATTAAGCCTCTAAGCTGTAATAAGAGTCTCCACTCTTCCTTGAGGTCCTTCCACTAGACCTTCATTAACCAGATTGAGGTCAACACGTTAAGCAGTAAGGTCTGGCTCAAGTTCATTCAAGTTTGTTCAAATTCCAGTGTCCTTACATGAGGCTGAGATCAGTGCTCTGTCCAAGCCGGTCAAGATCCTCCACAAGAAACACCTTCACATCTTTTTGAAGCTCTGGGCTACCAAACGCATCACCAGTCCTCCAGTCATTCCTCATCCAGTTTATTGGATTAGAATACATCATCACTATGATGACCTCAGAGTAGCGCATTTCTTTGAAAAGACACGGCATTCAAAGTTCGTATTACACACAGAGTTTTTATAACAAGCATAAATACAAGCAACGTTTCTTACAATAGCAGTAACACTCACACGCCACGATCTGGTCTGTAGTTGCATTGAAATAATTACCGGAATGGATTTTAGGACGTGGCAGCAGAACCTAATTACCCAGTTTAAATCATATTTGTTTTCACACTGCAGCTGTTTTGTAAATCCATCAAACAGACCAAATAACGTTCATTATGAGATAGCTATTATCTAAACCTATTCAACTGGATCCCCCCATGTTTTATGACCTTTAAAACCTTTAAACTGTAAAAAATCATCTCCCTGTCTATCGGGGAGCTGCTGGCTTTACAAGATAGGTTACAATAACATTGAGATATTAACAACTACTAACGTATTATACACAGAAAACTGTAAAACATACAGTCGTAAAATCAAGACAGAACAAGTGATCCCTAAATGTTTCATTTAAACGCTTTAATTGGCTTTAGTCATGTGATACCCTCAAACTACATGAGGCAGTTTCCACTAGTGAATCAGAGTTTCTTTATTAAAGATTTATTATTATTTATTATTAAGTTTATTAAACACTGTTTGTAACAGACTTTCAAATAACAGATTTACTCTACTTTTGAATTGAAAATACACTCAGCTTCAAGAACATCCACTGCGTATTTTAGGAAAGCGATGCAGACTGGTCTAATACTCTAGTTTCAGGTTTTAGGGACGTCATAGGGTAGCAGCGCTTCCTCCCGGTCCTAGTGCGTCAAATATCATTCGTTTTGTGAATATGGAGATATTGCACAGCAATAGAAGAGACAATAAATAAGAAATACTGCGAACAACTTAAACTAATGATGCATGGCTATTTTAAAATAATCTTTTGATTTTCTGATAATGATTCAGGGCAGTCAGCCAACACCAGCTGCTTTGTTGAGTGGTTGTCAGTCATTTCTGATGCAAAATAGAGAATTTTAAATTGTGTACTTAGACGCCAATTACCCTAACACACGTCTTTGGACTGTACCCCGAGTAAACCCATGCAGACACAGGGAGGACATGCAGATTCCACACAGAAAGGATCCAGGCCGCTCCACCCTGGGATTGAACCCAGGATCTTCTTGCTGTGGGACAGCGGTGCTACCCACTGTGCCCCCGTGCTGCCCGTAGATACCCCATTTAACCTCTCTTCTTCCAGGGGAAGGTTGCTTAGTCCTGAAGAACACAATCACTTATAAACTAAACCTCTTAGGATCCAAAGGTGGCTTCTATGCACTAAGAATACAGTAGTGTAGATGTAAAAATAAAGAATAACACAATAAACACAAATAAACATAAATAGAGAAATCTAATATGAATCGGATTCACTGAATCACTTTGTACTGAATCATGAATCGTGCAGCTAAACTCATAAGTTTAAGCAAGTTCTCCAAATTTCAAGGTGGTCAAGAACCGAGGTAGCGATGCATTTGTGATTTTAGGCACCTGATATAATTGGGTGTGTCTAAAATGCACGGTAGAAGGAAAGGGTCCACATATTTTTGGCTATATAATGTATTACATAACTGGAAGCCTTTCTATGGAGTGACAATCCTGTACTGCATGAACACACACACACACACACACACACACAGCTCCTCACGGGTCTGCATGCTTCTCCTAGTTTAAGGCTTAATTGATATTCCTTATGAAACCTTCAAACGGGCAAACATGTTTATTCTCCTCATACACAGGCACAAAGGAGGAACCAAAAGAAAGGCGTCTAAAATAACCATCACTCGCTTCTCAGTGACCCGAGAAAACCTCTCTGCACTTTCTCCTCTCTGTGATTTATTTATCTTGATATCTGAGGCAGGGATCAGACAGGCCGACGGCATGACAGCAGATCTGTAACAAAGTTATTATATATCTTAAGCTTCATGAACATTCCTACAATGTCGTTAATAGTGTAGGCTGGTCTATTTGGATTAGATGAATATTTGAGAAGTCGCTGTCAGGAGCAAAGTTTCAGACCGAAATCTCATTTGGATTTTTTAACGGTCTTATTAAGATCTAATTTAGATTAGACCTTTCCTCTGGAGCTGGAGCTGGTCATTCTGAAGGAGGATATAATAAATATATCTCTCTAATCAAATCTGTCTTGTATTAATATTCCTGACTGCTCAGATGATGTGAGACTTGCTATAAAATAAACTCCTACCTTACTTTTTGTATATTTCCGGAAGGAGTAATAACAGTCCTTAAAATGTGGCTTTGTGTCCCAATATCTTCGGCCACATGTGATTTTGTGTCCATATAGTATTTTCCACATGTTGGTTTTTGTGTCCCAATACTTTTGGTTACATGTGAGTTTGTGTCCATTTACTTCTGGCCACATGTGGGATCGTGTCCCAATACCTTTGGTCTCTTGCTGTTTTGTGTACCAATACTTTTTTTCTTCAAGTGGGATTGTGTCCCAATACTTTTGGCTTTAAGTGGTTTTGTGTCCTAATACTTTTGGCCTCTTGCTGGTTTGTGTCCCAATACTTTTGGCCACATGTGGGTGTCTGCCCCAATACTTTTGGCCTTAAATGGTTTTCTGTCCCAATACTTTTGGCCTCTTGTGGGTTTGTGTCCCAATTTTGGCTTCAGAACTCCTTTTCAGACCTTGTAGATCCACCAAACCATACCTTCCATACCTAAGAAGATTTTTTTGTAATTCTGAATTATTCTTGCTGTTGATTAACCAGCGTTCTCTCTGCAGGTCCTTCAAGCCGGACTTTGTGCTGGTCCGACAGCACGCCTTCAGCATGGCTCAGAACGAGGACTTCCGTAACCTGATCATCGGCCTGCAGTATGCGGGGATTCCCAGCGTTAACTCCCTCGAGTCCATTTACAACCTTTGCGACAAGCCTTGGGCGGTGAGTTCCAAATCGATCCAGGTTCCAGGTTTGGGAGAAAAATGGATCCGAAACGAATCAAACCTTAGTCACGTTTCACACTCAACAATGTTTTACGTAATTATCTGTCTCTAGAGCAAAAATGCATAAAAAAAAAACAAATAACCCTTAAACTAATATTTAAATCTATAAGTTGGGATATTACTTATATTTAACATTTTACAGTTTTTACTTAAAGTTTATCTACACACAGGGGCACCCCTGGTCTCATAGACCCAGACTTGTACTTAATATACGCTATTTTCATTTACTGTGATTGACTGTAATAATAACTTCCTTATTTCTTAGCTTGAAATTACAACCCCAAATCAGAAACAGATGGGACAGTTTTGAAATTGCAAATTATATATAAACCGAGTCTTTTATTTCATTGCAGACAGTTTAAATCTGATATAGTCCTTTTCATGTGATTCAGGCAACCAACACAGTATTTACTCCCTCGTAACACTGCCATTCCTTCTTACCACACTTAATAGACATTTAGTTACAGAAGATACCAAGTGATTTCATGTATCAGGTCTTATTGTTTTCCGTTCTTGCTATAAACACGTTTTACGATATAACAGTCTGGATGCTCCTTTTCTTTTTGTCTTTTTTTCCAGAACACATGGTGACCATTTCTTTAAAAAATAATCTGTAATACTGATTGGTCTCAACACAATCCCCGTTTCTATGGTGATGGTCCATGCTAGGTACCTCCGAGCCCAGAGAAGTGGGCGGAGCTTCTGGACATTACATGAGGCTTCCTTTTTGTACAGTAAAGTTGTAAGTGGTATTTATGAATGTAACCCTGTAATGTAGATCTTGATAAGGGTTTGATAAAGTAATCCCTTACCCATGTGCTTCTTGATGCTGTGCCGTCTGAGGGAGCGGATAGAGCCCTTTTCATTTTAGGCTTTTTAGGACTGACATTCCCCCAGATTCTGAATCGTTAAACGATATTATGCTCTGTAGATGTTAGAGTGTGCGCCGTGCCCGTTTCGTTTTTATTTTTACCGCGATTAGTTTTTTTTCCCGGCTCCCTTAGTGTTCTGTTTCCATTTTCTCCCTACGCTGTGCATTCCGTTTGTTTTCATTTACAGCGGTTAGTTTCTTTTCGTTATGCTCACTCACCCTCTATGTTACGCACCTGTGTTCACTTTAATTACATTTTGATTATTTCGGCTCATTTTGCGTCCGTAGTTGCCTCCCGGTTGTGCTCGCTTTTGTTTTAGTTTAGATTGTCTTTCTTTCTCTAGCCGCTAGAATCACGGCTGTGGGAAGCTGTTCTGAGCCGCGGCTGATAGGGGCTGTCCCCGGATCCGCAGCTGTTAGAGACCGCTCCTGGATCCATGGCTGGAGGGTTTGCTCTTGGATCCTCGGCCATTGGAGGCCCTCACCGGATCCTCGTAGAGGCTCTGTTCCTTTTTATCTCCCCTTTTTGTCCTTTTAATTTCTTTATGATCAGGCTATCTCAGGCCCTCAGCTTTAAGCCGTCATGCGGATCCTCGGCATTAAAGCCGTTTTTGTGGACCCTCGGCACCCATCCTGGACTTCTGGCCTGGCTCTTTAGCCGTTTCTGGACTCAGTAGAGGCAGAAATATCGAAATCCCTTCCAATCTTTTTTTTGAGAAACATTGTTTAGAAACCTTTGGTTATAATTTTTGATAAACATTTTGGTAAACATCTCAGGTTCATACTGTCTGCAATTCAATGAAAGTCAAAGTAAATGTTAGGAAAACTGTTCTGATTTGGAGCTGTACAGTTGGTTTAGATTGACCTACTGCAGCGGTTAGCTAAACCTCTTCATGATCCTCTTTACCCAATTCTGGAATAACTCTCTAAACCAAGCCACCCCATTAACTGCTACCCGAATAAATAGATGTGCTCTTTTTTGGATGTATATGTGAGTATCATTTTAAAGATCTTAACGGTATCTGCAACACTTCTTGATTAAATACTGAATATTTTTATTCCCCCAGTTTGCTCAGCTGATAAGCACCTATAAGAAGCTGGGGCCTGAAAAATTCCCTCTGATTGAGCAGACCTTCTATCCCAACCACAAGGACATGGTGAGATAAAATCATACTTTATTTATATATACACACACAGGCACACATTTACATTTATGTCATTTAGCAGATGACCTTATCCAGAGACACTTACAATGAATAAAGTCTTTACAATCCAAGCAATGGTGGGTTAAGGGACCTAACTGTGGCAGAGGTGGGATTTGAACCCTGGACCTTTTGGTCCATAGTCCAGTACCTTAACCACTAGGCTTCCACAGACCCATGTGTACATGTATACATGTGCTTTCATTCATCAAAATACAGGTTTAGTAATAGACAAAGGTGTGTAATACAAAAACAAAGTTACAAAGCCAGGAACCTAACTAAGATCATAGGACACTAAAATAAAGACAGTGTCAAGAAAATGCCCCAAAGGAGCTTTGGAGGAACATGAATATGAGTGAGGAAGACATCGGCAAGAGCAACATGACGAAGCACTTTAGGAAAAATAAAGTATATACAAAGTGAAGTCAGATCCAAGTTAGGCAACCAGGTGATGGAATGTAACAGGGTGACAAAACTGTTCACTCATTATAACGTTAAAAGTATATAAACCAGTTTGAGATGATCTGACCATTGGGATCTGACCATTATCCTGCTGGAAGTAGAAATCAGAAGATGGTGTACTGTGCTCATAACGGGGTGCACAAGGTCAGCAATAATACTCAGGTAGGCCGTGACCCGACCGTCCGAATGTAGCAGCAGAAATCGAGACTCACCAGACCAGGTGACATTTTTCTATTTGACTATTTTCCAGTTTTTGTGAGTCTGTATGAATTGTAGCCTCGGTTTTCTGTTTTGAGCTGTTATTTGGGGCACCTGGTGTGATGATCTGCTGCTGTAGCCCATCTGCTTCAAGGTTGGACATGTTATAGCTCAGAGATCCTCGTTTGTAACGAGTGATCATTTCTTACATATAGTCACGTTGTCACATATAGGCTCAATAAAGCCTGGACCCACTGTCAGGTTTTTTTTTTTTAGCACAAAGTTCGTAAAGGCCGTATGGATAAAGGGGAAATTTGTATATGTATGACTGGGGGTGGGTTGCTTTTCTTAGATACTCATGGGCGGGGGCTCCAAGAATGGCTGAGAACCACGCTTTCACTTCACAGACTCGGGTGGGATTATGATAAATGGTAGCACAGTTGGTCGAGCGCCGTTTCCCAATGCTGAGCCTCTCTGGTTCGTAACTTACTTTTGGCAAATTGGGCTTTTCCATCACTTTCTATTGCACATGGGTTCTGCAGGGTGTGAAGTGCTCTGGGTTCCTTAAAGTGCACAAGGTGCTGAACTCTGGTTGGTCGATTCTGTTTATGAGCTGCATATGTGATGGCTCTGGTGTAGGGTGCGGCTCCCTGGTGTAGGGTGCGGTTCTGGTGTCCTCTCTTCGTCTGTGTTTTGTGTTCTGCCTCGGCAAGGTTGTCATGTCTTCCCAGTATCATTGATTTGAATTTTTTAGTTACAGTTTCTGACATTTTTGCATTGCAAAGCATCAAGCGTTTGACCACCATGACCTACAGAATAGGAATGATCCACAAACCAACATAAAGCAGTCTACAGCACAGCACTCTCAGACCTGATCGAGACCCGACGTCTTTACCGCACCTCGTTTTGTGGCTTTGCTCATTTTAGCCATGTCTGACTTCTCAGTGACCCAACTGCATGATCCGTTAGCTCGTTTCATGCACACGCCCTGGTCGGTTTGCCTGCCGTACGGTAGCCAAACGCACTCGTTTGTGGAAGTGAGGTAGCAGTGACGTTCATAGCAGATGGAGATCTGGAAGCGTGAAACACAAGGATGAAAACCAAGGAGAAAACGGTATATAAACAGAACGTCCCAAAGCGTTCGGGAACTCTTTACACGCACAGAGAGTTCTTGTCATTCACAGTCAAGACCGGTTAAAAGTATGTGAACCTTTCGGATGGGGCGAATCCCCACAGCAGCTATATGTCCTCGTCGTAACTTTAAAGCACAGTGGAGGCAGCATCATGAAATAATGAATGTCACAGGAGATCAGGGTAGAGTTTCGGGTAAGTAAAAGTAATTAAGACAAGGTAATTAAGGATATAAATACGAAAAAAATCTGAAAAGGCCAGACCAATCCCAGAGGGTTCTTTCACACTCAAATCAGTGAGGGTCAATAGGCACCGGCACCTTTCCCTTGAAGAAACAGGGTACAGGATGGCAGATCGTCACAGGGCAGGCAAGAGTTACTGCTGCAGTGCCAGTGGATGTTCCCCAGACTGGCCGGTCCTCCCTCAGGCAGGAGTTTTAGGGTGTACCTCTGCCAGAGATGATATTAAAGTATTTCTTAGGTATCTGCACTTTAACCTACAGAACCGAGACAAAGTTTTTTTCATTAGTGGTTAACCGTCCGATCCAGGTCACAAACAGACCAGCTTGTGGTAGGTTCTGTGCATACAGGGGTTCACATACTTGTGCCAGCCCAGCCTGTGAATGAGTAATTGGTGGGTTTATGCAGAATGTGTCTGTATTATTGTTATTATTATTATTATTATTATTATTATTATTATTATTATTATTATTATTATTATTATTATTCCTGTACTGTGCATTCACAGCCTTTATGGTATTTATAAAGGCTCTTCTTCTGAGCCAACATCAGATTATCCCATGGCACTATTATGTTATCGCAGAGTGCAACTTCAATTCTTCCATCATGCTGTACTCTCCCTGTAACCGAATTAAAACTAACAATCCATTATGCCACATCTAATACCTGTAATGCATACAGCAAGAATTACAGTACGTCTCATCTTGAAAAAAATGCTGAGCAATGTTACCTTAAAGCAAGTACTGTTTGTTTCTGGTATCCAGCTTCACCCCGCACATTGCATCATCGACCTCGCTGTAGACGTACTTTACAGACTCCACCTTATCAAAGCCTTTAAACATCTTCAGGGTGCAAACGGACAGAGATGTTGAAAAAATGTTTTATTTTAAGTCAGCTTAATTGGTCAGCTTAAAAATCTTCACCATTTAATCCAGGACCAGAACGGAAATTGCATTAGCCTTTAGATCCAGTTTTGAGATCCAGGACTAAATAGTATTTAACTCTACAATTTGAGAACAAGCAAGAAGCTGCATGATCTCCAGGATGGTCCAAGCTTGGTGTTCGGATCTAAAGCAGGCTTAGTTTGGCTTGCTTGGCTACTCTGTCACCAGCAGAGGGCAGCAGAGGCACGTAGCGCTACAACCTGTCTAATGACAATGACTTAATATTTGCTGTGCCTTTGTAGAGGTGTGGCCGGTACGGTTTCCTGAAGAATACTGGAAAGAGACAACATGAATTTATGCATAAAAGTAACGAGAATTACAGTTCATGGCTCAAGTCCTCCTTTTCATTAGAAGTTTTGAATTTCCCAACACGACCCTCACTTATACGAAGCCATTTCATCATGTATGCTTGGCTTTGTGCTTACATTACTCACCTTGATGAGCTTGACTTTGTACTCAATCATCTCCTCTCTGTATGATCTGGAGCTTGCAGTCACGATCGTCTCTCCAACAACTTTAACTCGGATTACTTGTGAAAATACACCAAGAGTTGAATGCTTAGGACGTAATGTAACACAACTAAAACACAAACATGGTTCATCGCTCCAGAGAACCCAAAGTGCAGAGAGTGTAAAGGGATCTCTCCAAAACCTGCTTGGAACTCGTTCATTAATTCATTCTCTATAACTAATGAATCCAATTCAGGGTCTCAGAAGAATGATAGAGAGGGCAGGAACATGAAAACACACACACTCACACACAGAGATAGTTTACAGACAACAATCAACCTAATCTTTGGTAGGCAAAAGGAGAGAGAGCGATACACGCAGCACCATGCAAAAGTATTAGGCCAACATTAGATCTATTGTCTTTTTAAAATAATTATTGTCATTTTTTATATAACATATTGTTAACACTGTAGTCATGCCATTGGAAACTCGGATTTTAAGACGTGAAAGAACAATCACCTCTGATATACACAAATGCAGCTGTGTCAGGCCAAAGGGAGCAAAACCGCTGAGGAAGAAAGCTTCTCTGTTTATTTTCCTTTTTTTACAGAATGGCTATTCCTTTAATGCTTTAGAATGACTGATTAAAATACGTTCAACCTTTTAAAAATTCTCAATTATCTGTTTCTTTTTGTAATTCCACTCTGAACTTTGATATTAAGTCAGAATCGCATATTAAAGGCACCATATTAAACAGAATTAAGATCAAATTTGACGTTGAAATTGTCTGATCAGTTATTGGGACTGAGAGTCAGTGGGGTATCGGTATTTTTACAGCAAAAGTTTATCTATGGGGAATCAGAACTGTATTAATTATATTACGAATGTGTTCTAAGTGAGTGTTGCTAAAATAGCAGAGCTCAATTATAGTGGGTGTCCATAAACCTTTGACTCTATATTATCATTATTCTAATATCTACACCTGTACAAAAACTCCAGTTTTCCTCTGTATGAAAACAGTGAAGCACGGCAGTAACTGGCACCACATGTCACACATCAGTCGTTGCTGGGAACATGGGGATTAGGGAACATAATCAAATCAGCAGCAATTTTGAGAAAGAGATCCAGCTTAATAAAGGTTGAATCTCAAACACCACATTGAAATCTGAGCCACTCGGTTTAAATCTGAACCCCAGAGGTGATGTGACGTTACAGTGAATCTACCCTGGGGTTTATACTTGTGGTTGTCATTTTAGCATCATTTGGCATCAGGGCAAGAAGTGTGTCTTTCTTTATAAACAGGTATCTAAAAAGGCTTTAAACTGGGCCTAAATCTTTATACATTGCTCACCAAAGTCAAGGGATAATTCGAAATTAAATATCCCATAATGAAATATCCCCTAATTTTGTGAGCAGTGTATTTCATTATAACAGAGGAGCGGTTTTACGAAGCGATGCCCCCAGAGACAGATTAAATCCAGGTTTTACAAAAGCCAAAAAACCAAGTAACTGACCTCCGTTTATACCTTGTTATTATTTAATATCATTGGTATATTGTTAGGTAATAAAATATTAAATGCTTTTAAAGGGTTATAAAGTGATGCTCTCATATTTTTAACCTTTACAAATCCTCGTACCACACCTAAGATTTTAGAAATTGCTTATTTGTACAAACATGAGGTTTGGCCTACATAAGAATATAAGGTCGTCTGCTTAATGCTATAAATGTAAATAAATTATTTTTAATGGCTGATGCAGGCAGGCTGACCGTCACATGCACAACAAACAGGATGTCTCTAAGGGAGGGTATGATGGTTATCATTCCCAGCCCTGTGATGGACTGGTAGGACACCAGTTACATGCTTTTGATTACATAAGCACCCTAGGAATCCAGGGATGGTTTAGGATTCAGAGGGTTAACAAAGTTAGGAATGACGAAGCACAAGCAAGGCATTAACGTTACAGATTTAGGAGACCAGCCTAACTCGGTGTACCTACCTACATCCGAGTGGCAGAACAGGTCCTGTAAGTGAACTGCAATACAGCTAGATCCTTCAGCCATGGGCTCTGACATCCACAACTGCAGGAGGAAGAGCAGCAGCGCTTTTAACGAACTCATCACTTCGGACGACACACTTTATTCCGCGTCTTTCTCCTTTACTCTCCGCTGCCTTTCTCTCTCTCTCTCTTTTGTAGCCCTGTCCCTGCCCCTCCTACAGAGCGCTGCCTGGATTTTAAAGGTTAAAAAAAAGGACTAAGGAAGTGTTACATACCAGATCATTTCCCCTCATTTACCTGATTTTTAGACTCCACAAGAGTCTGTTTCATCCTTATCCATATAACGTGTGCTATTAGTGCTGCTGATTGTCACAGCTCTGACAACTCAAGATAGCCCAAGGGGTGGATGGTCTTCAGTCCAAAAACTGCAATCTTTGTCCTTCCTGACCCAGAATCCTATGGGGGCAATTTAGGGCTAGTAATGAGGTAAAAAAAAAAACCTGAATAATAATGTGATTTCAAGCAGGCGATTTTAACAAGTGATTATAATCGTGATTTGATACACAAGCAGCCTTCAGAAAGTTTTAGAGGAGCAAAAGATGGGCACAGGGCAGAGGATCTCCCATTTTATAATACATGTGTGAGAAAATTACTAAAATTTAACAATGTTCCTAAAAGAAAGACTGGAAGGTATATATATATATATATATATATATATATATATCTACTGACCATAATATCATTAAACAGTTCAGAATCTGGCAGAATTTCAGTCCTAAACACTAAAAGGGGAGATCCTAAACTGAAGACTGAAGGGTGATCGCTATCCCCTTCCTTTAGATCACTCACACTGCATCAAGAACCGTCGTTCATCAGTATCTGATAGGAGCACATGGGTAAGGGATTACTTTATCAAACCTTTATCAAGCTCTATAATACAGAGATACATTCATAAATACCACTTACAACTTTACTGTACAAACAACAAGCCTCATGTTAACCATGTAGAAAAACTCCACCCACTTCTTTGGCTTGGAGGCATCTAGTATGGACTGTCACCATGGAAAGGGAGATTGTGCTCGGACCAATTAGTATTACAGATCTTTTTTAGGATGAAATGGGTGAAAATAGTAGAAAAAAGGGAACATCCTGACTGGTATGAGGAACAAATCCAAAAGCCAGGTTCTATCATGGTATGGGGTCGTGTTAGGACCCTTAGTAAAGGTCATTTACACTTCTGTGTTGCAGCATTAATGCAGAAAAGTACACTGAGAATTTAGAGTAACATAAATTGGCTTCTTTTTCAGGGACGTCCATGCATTTTATAACAAAACAAAAGAACATGGATTTTGACACTGTTTGATTTCCTTTTCTGTTTTTACAATTGTTTTTTGTGTTGCCACCACCGAGTCTTGTGGTACCAAAAAAGTGGAGAGAATTATACGAGAGTTCTGTGCCGATTTTGGAAATCAAATATGATTTGTTGCAGAATATGAGTGTGAATTCTGTTGCTTTTTCTGAGAAAGTGCGACACAGACCCGAGGAGGCTTTCTGCATGTGTTTCAGATCTCCATGCCTACATTCCCTGTGGTGGTGAAGATAGGACACGCCCACTCTGGCATGGGGAAGGTAGGACACACTCTCATGTGGAAGCTTTTAAGTGCTAGCGTATCAGAAACAGAATGCGTTTGGTAAGAATTTCTAATCACACTGTGTAACAAACAGACAGAGAGTGGGTGTAACTGCCAAATAGTGGCAACATGGGGGGAGAGAAAGGTTTTTTAATTTAGATTCTTTTGTAATTTATAAACCAATTACATTTTGACATCTGCTATTTTGAAAAAAAAAAGGACAAAAACTGTATGACACACTGCTGGGAGATGTTTTATGCACCGCGACAGGTTAAAGTTGACAATCACAGCGATTTCCAAGACATTGCCAGCGTGGTCGCCATCACCCAGACCTACTCGACAACAGAGCCTTTTGTTGATGCCAAATATGACATCAGAGTCCAGAAGATTGGGAATGATTACAAAGCTTACATGTAAGTCTTACACACGTACTTATTACATTAAGTACAAATAAGTCAAATCCATCTATAGTTGAGTATTGTATCAACGCATGGGTAAGGGGTTGGGTCAGGGCCCTTGGTAAAGGTCATTTACACCTCTGTGTTGCAGCATTAATGCAGAAAAGTACACTGAGATTTTAGAGTGACATAAACTGCCCTTTTCAAGGGACGTCTGTGCAGTTTTAACAAAATGCTAAACCGCATGCTGCACACATAACAAGGCATGGCTGTGGAAGAAGAGGGTTCGGGTACACAACTTTAAAGCGCAGAAAAAACACAAAAAAAAGGGATGCGATGTTTAGTGTAGTTCACCTTCAAACCGAATGCACTCTTTTTTTTCTCTAGATCCTCTGAACAGTCCTTGTCTCTTTTTATTTTTCATTTCTCTTCTCTTGATGTGTCTTTTTCACATCGTAAACTTAAATAAACAAAAACACGAGAGATTTAGTACAGGAAGATATTATTCTAGATCTAGTTTGTGTTTTTTGTGATCATGAACAGACTAGAAAGTTCTTAGATAAACAGGTTCCACCCAGTCACTCTGAGCTTTATCATTCTCCAACCTTTCAGCTTTATAACATCACATTCTATAATGTCCATGTTTCAATAATCAGCCTGTTGTGCTCTGATATTAGCAAGATGAGCTGTTCTGCCCGGCAACTGAGCTCTGAATTGGTCAGCCTGGTTTTAACGCAGAAATTAGAACAGGCTCTGATTAAGAAATTTACGCTGCGTCACAGTCTGTCAGTGAGAAAAGGTCTTATGAAGAATGGGACAAAATGTGCCAAAACATCTAAAGCCAAAATGGCTGGCACAAAGTTCTGTTTCGTTGATCACTGATCCACCTGCTAAGTCCTTTAGTTGCCAAGCTTGATTAGGAGCCATCGTTATTACACCCTTATTTTAAAGGTTAGGCAAAATGAATCCCTTGTTCTCACTTAAGAGTGATTGCTTTTTGAGTTCATCCGTGTTTTATTTAATAGGAGAACTTCAATTTCTGGGAACTGGAAGTCAAACACCGGATCTGCCATGCTGGAGCAAGTAGCCATGACAGACAAGTGAGTGCTCTGGATTTAAAAAAAGGAATTTAGTACGTCCAGAACTGATGAAATCTAAAGTAAAAAATTAAGACTCTAGTGCTATTCCTAATATCCCTAATTCCTAATAATCTAAATAATCAAATCATTTACATATCCTGTTTCATCATCTTACATCATCACCTTTATTTATTGCTTTCTCAATTTAAATGAAATAATGAAAATAAAGATAAATACAGCAAAAGAGTCTTTATATTGTAAGCTGTATAATGGGACCCAGCCTACATAAGAAAACAAAATAAGGAGCTAATTATTTTTCAGTGTGATGGTAAGGTAAGAGAAAAGCTCAAAAATTCACAAGATCGTTCTTCTATGCAATTCTATGGATCAGCTTAAGATCATTAATAAGTTCATTTTGTGAAGGTGATATTTGGGTCGCGGCCCCGTAGTGTGCCGCAGTGGTACCGCAAAGTGCTGTTGGCCAAAGTGTTATTTTCTTTCGTCTGTTCTGTTTCGCACAGTCATGTTGTAAGTCTCTCCTAATGTAGACATTATATAAATTAATTGCAAAAATAAAGCAATATACCTGCTTTAAGCTTGTCAATCGTAGTACATTTTATCATTCAATTAAGAAGCTCTAAAATATCTTAAGATTTATGGTTTTACTCCCGAGAATTGCATCTGACAACATTTCCTAGGAACATTAGTTTTCTCTTAAGAACCTTTGTAGGATTTCTTTAAAGAAAGCTTTTGTGAGTTTGCTCCCATCATACCAACAACGTTTTTCATTATCCCCTCGTTAAATCCCTACTAGAAATAATAGCCTAATGTTTTCTTATGATTAAAAAAATGCAAATAATGTATTGTAAGTCCATATTTGTTCGTCTCTAATGCGTGCTTGTTCATCTGCAGGTACAAGATGTGGGTTGACATCTGTTCGAATATTTTTGGAGGCCTGGATATCTGTGCAGTAAAAGCCATACATGGAAAGGATGGGAAAGACTACATCACTGAGGTAAGAAAGGTCTTTATGTTACAGTTTGAGCATTCGGCTGTAACTAAAGAGCAAATTATACAACTGGTGCAATCTTACCAGGTTGTAACCCACCACAAAACGTTCTACAGTCCACACAAAAATGATGTGACCATTTAAAATCTAAACAAAAAAAACAACACATAAATCAACATAGCTTATCGAATTTTGCTTGATTGTACAATTACACAACAATACAATAGACACAAAGATATGTGCATCGTTTTTTTGTTTTGTTTTTTTTTTTCACTATCCAGCCAAGTGCAAATGGAGGTCTTGCTCAAGATTTAGCCTATTGCTGGACTTGGTCTTGAGCGCCACCTACATGGAAAATTTTTGTGTCACAAACATACCATACTGTATTGCCAAAGTATTTGCTCACCTGCCTTGACTCACATATGAGTTTAAGTGGCATCCCATCCCATAATCCATAGTGTTCAATATGACTTTGGTCCAACCTTTGCAGCTAGAACAGCTTCAAGTCTTCTGGGAAGGCTGTCTACAAGGTTTAGGAGTTATGGGGATTTCTGACCATTCTTCCAGAAGCACATTTATTAGATCACATACTGATTTTGGACGAGAAGGCCTGGCTCTAGAGTCCAGTGGTTGCTATGCTTTACACCACTGCATCCGATGCTTTGCGTTGTATGGCTTGGATGCAGCTGCTCGACTATGGAAACCCATTCCATAAAGCCCTCTCTGCAATGTTCTTGAGCTAATCTGAAGGCAACATGAAGTTTGGAGGTCTGTAGTGATTGACTCTGCAGAAAGTTGGCGACCTTTTCACACTATGCTCTTCATCCTCCGCTGACCGCGCTCCGTCAGTTTACGTGGCCTATCACTTCGCTGTTGTTTCCAAACCCTTCCATTTTCTTATAATACAGTTGACAGTTGACTGTCAGGAGAGAGGAAATTTCACGACTGGATTTGTTGAACAGGTGGAATCCTATCACAGTTCCACGTTGGAATTCACTGAGCTTCTGAGAGCGACCCATTCTTCCACAAATGTTTATAAAAAACAGTCTGCACGACTAGGTGCTTCATTTTATACACCTGTGACCATGGAAGTGATTGGAAGACCTGATTCAGATCATTTGGATGGGTGAGCAAATACTTTTGGTAATATGGTATATATATACTATATATATACTATAATATACTATACTGCTCACAAAAATTAGGGGATATTTAATTTTAAACTATCGCCTAATTGTTGTAACCTGTATATATATTTATATATTGCTTATGTTTCCTTCAGAGGGAGTCTGGGATTCAGTTGTAACTTTAATGACTGATGCACACCACTGAGAGATCTTCAGCATAATCCATTTCTCTTTCGGTGTATGTTTAAGGAGGGTCACACTGTGTGCTGGATGCAGTGGATGTAGCGCAAATAGCTAAAGGGCTTCTCATAAAGTTGAGCAAACAGTGTCAGTTAATAGAGGTTTTACTGTGGAATTGTTCACTGAATACGTGCTCCAGCAGGAGGAACAGAAATCTCTTATATCAGATAATTTAAAGGGTTTTTTCAATGTTTTTTGTTTGGAGTGGATGCACAGTGCGTTTTATATTATTGGTAGATGTGAACCGACTGGTATCAGCCATGTCTCTAAAAATATGTCAGAATACATTCAGAACTGGAAAGAGGGTAATTAAAAGCACTTTACACATAACATTTATTGCTGGAGATGAACCAACGTTGGACCGCCGGCTGCTTCCTGCTGCAATGAGCTGAACTGAACCAAATAAATGAACCAACGTTTGTGAGAGATGAAACAAAATACTTAAGAGAGATTAAGGGAGCTGGTTGTAATATACGCATAAGTAAATTGAAACAAAATGAAAAAATAAATGAAAATATTTTACTAGGATTAACAAAACTCTGGATTCAGTTGAAGATGTGGTCACTAGTGGTCGCTGTGGATCTATTTACTGAATCCCATCAAGCTCAGACTGAAGTGTTGACTGTTTTATGATCAGATGATTATCTACAGATCCGCAATACTACTGTCTTTAAATAGCATAAGCCAGCACTTTCTACCATTCACATTTATATTGTTTTTTGGTGACTGGAAATGGCAGAAACAAGTGATCTAAGTCATTGAGATAGAGCTAGAAATTAAAATGAACCATTTGTATGTTTTGTACGTTATATTGTTACAACAAAGATTAAATACCTGTTAAATACTTGAGCAAGAAAAAACTAGACATGATGTTATAGTCCGTAGTGCTAGAGCTTTAGAACTAACAAGCTGCTCAAGAACGAAAGGTTCATTGATAGAGAAGATTTCTGATTTACGGAATCCTTTTCCTCTGCCACCAGGTGCCATCATCTTTCTGGAACGTCCATCTTCTGATGTCGGTCTACGGAGCGTCCACCTTCTGAAGATGTCCCTCTGATTCCTACCTCTGCTGGTTTCCACCTACTTCTTCTCTGGAAACTATTTTTTGGTTTCCACCTCCTTCTTCTCTGGAAACTATTTTTTGTTTGTTGATCTTTCTTACTTTGAGTTTTCAGCTCCAGCATCCTCTAACAGATAGTCATGACTCTCTTGCAGCTGCCTCTTACCGTATCTTTTCCTCCATATCTAGGAACATCATGGCCATGACATCTCTCTCCTGTTTTCTACACCAAGGGAAATTAATATAAAAACTCTTGTACTTAGCAAATAAAATGATTCTGATGTGGAAGTTCAGCATCAGAAATGGGGAAGAAAAAGTATTTCAGGAACTGATGATCGAGATCAAGAACTGGGATTTTCACACACGGTGCCACCTCTAGGATTTACAGAGAACGGTCTGATAAAGAGAAAATATCCAGTGAGGGTTCAGTTCTCTGGGTGGAAATACCTTGATGATGCCAGAGATCAGAGGAGAATACAGACTGATTCCACCCGACAGATAACAGTAACTCAAATACACACTCGGTACAACCACGGAATGCAGAAGAACATATGTGAATAAACAACACGTCCAAATCTATCAACTGAGTCTACAAATTCTATGGACTCATCAAAACTGGAGAATAAATCGCTGATGAGTCTTGATTTCTGCTGTTACATTTGGATGGTCGAGTCAGAATTTGGTGCAAACAAACAAATATGCATGAATCCATCCTGCCTTGTATCAACAGTTCAGGCTGCTGTTGGTGTTGTTATATACACCAGGGCACACCAGGCCCCTTAGAACCAACTGGGCATCGTTTAAACCCAACAGGGGATCCAACCTGTTACAGGCAAGGTGTACCTAATAAAGTGGCCAGTGTGTGTAGGTAATGTTTGGGAATGTTGAGCTCAACTCGCCTTAAAATACTGGAAGCGAAAGTTGTCGTTCTTATGTTTCAGGAAGTAATAAGCCACACCAGCACCGACGCCTATAATAAAAATGAGACTGAGGATGGCAGTGAGCGCAGGAGCGTTGGATTGTGAGTGGCCAGCTGATGGGGCTGGTGGATTCACCTGGAAATAATTAAAATAAAGTGTTCACACACACACACACACACACACACAGGAATACTAATCTGCTTTCACTCCATCACCGATGAGCCAACACACCATAACCACGTGGTCCTATGTAATGTTCAGGTAAACATGAACACCCACATGAATGGTGAGACTCAGTTGATCTCTGCCCAGAGCATCAGATTGAATCAGATTTAAAGTAGTTCAGAATTTATATAGCTTTTCTTTAAACAAAAGAGCATTGTCTCAAAGTGGTATACAGTCCCACAGCCCCAACTGAGCATGATAGTTGCAAGGTAAAAATCTTTAAAAAGGTGATGAGGAAGAATCCTTAAGGACCAGAGTGATCAGCCCTCATGGCCAAATTATCGTATTCAGCCTCGTCGCTGGTTTGTGGGCTGTCCCTCAAGTTTTTCAGGCAGTTTCAGTCTTCCAGCCATAACAATCTGGCCCATGGCTCCAACATCTAACACTTACTGTTCACTTACTGTCTAATATAACCCAGACCTCAACACATGCAGTTATAATAAGATAATAATTATTTGATCTGTAAGTGCTCATGCTGTTTTGACTCATCCATGTAGCTGTGAACCATGTCTCCTCGTGTAGATCTAAAATGGTGACATAATAATAACATAAAGGACTGTTGTTTACATAAATAAAACGGTCAATATGGGGAAACTCTCATGCCGGTTTGACACGCTTCTGTTCGCCCCGTGACTCTATCACCTGCTACTCAACCTGAACTTTCTGATGATCAAAGCAAATGCTCCTTTTTAATAGCTTATTTCAATAACCAATTTGAAATATCCCCTTGTTTTTGTAATCGGCGCATAAGCAAAAATAAACAAAATGCACTCACGTGGACGGCTGGCGCCCTCAGTGGCCCCTGGATGACATGGATCAAGCCGTTGGTTGCTGGAATATCCCAGGCTAATATTATTTGCTTATTCACCAGTTTTATGGGTGGGGAATCCTGTGACACATAACCAGAACTAATCGTGAGCAGCACAAATGTTACTGAAGTTGCTATTAGCAACCAGTCAAACCAGACAGCAGATTATAAATTATATATTCAGACCTTCATCTTGTTGTATGGTGGTCAAGGGACTTCTATAATGTGGTGTGACTAGCGTGAGCGCAGAGGGAATGTATTTTGCTCAAATTCCTATCTGTCAACTATATGTAAAATAAATATGTAAACATAAAAATTTGAACTCTAGAAGTAGAATTTTGTGGTGTCTCCTCTACCCTCGATAATCCTCACACCATCCTGGCGAACCTTTATAAGACTTTAAATAATTGCCATTTAATACAAATGTTTCTGCTACCGTCTCTTATCAGCAGTTTAATTCATAACAGGAGAGGAAGGCCATGTTCCTCCCAATTGAGAAAAATCAGTCATGTTTAGCGATAGGCTGTGAGCAAAAATGTTAAACGCTTCCACATTTACTGCCCTGCTGGCATAATCTGGATCGTATAATCAGATTTACGACATGCGCCAACTGATTAAAAATCCCTGTGAAGCAGACTACACCTCTATACACGCTTCAGCGCATGACCTCCATTTCCATGGTTACACGAGGCCGGTCTTTTACTCTGACTAATGAGTTATGAGACGACACGAACTGGGTGAATGCGGTGATGGGGAGGATGAAGAGGCAAAAAAAATCAGGATAATGAATCATTTGATGTGCCGGTAATTGAAAATATTTTTTGTTATTTGTTAAGACCCATTTTTAGTTTTAGTCAAAATGCAGTTATTGTTTATATATATACACATTAATATATGTATATATAGTATGTATATATATATATATATATACACACACACACACACACACATTTAATATTTTCTTATTACTTATTCACAGATATGAGCTAGACATCAGCCGTTACAGACTGAGCAATTTTTTTTTTGTCCAATTTATTTGGTCAACACTAAATGTATTTGAGGTTGCGTCTCTTATACCCTTTGTTTTTACACTCAATGTCCATTATAACAGCAAGAAATCTTTAGGGGATACATCATATTTTAAATATTCCATAATTAAATATCCTTTTGTGTTTTCGTGAGCAGTGTAAGTAATCAGGGGGAGAAGGATCTTGGTAATAGAAAAACCCAACTGTCACTCTGGCAGAGCTCCAAAGATCCTGTGTGCAGATGGGAGAAACTTCCAGAAGGTCAACCATCACTGCACCAATCTGGGCTTAAAGGCAGAGTGGCTTCATCAGACCAGAAAATCTTGTTTTCTCAAAGTCTGAAAGTCTTCTGGGTGCTTTTTGCTTTTTTTTTTAAATCTCCAGACGGTCTTTCACATGCCTTGTCCTGAGGAGAGGCTTCTGTTTGGCCACCCTGCCATAAAGCCCAGATAGGTGGAGTGCTGCAGCGATGGCTGACATTCTGAAACTTTCTCCCATCTGCACACAGGATCTTTGGACCTCAGCCAAAGTGACCACTGGATTCTTGGTCATCTCTTACCCAGACCCTTTTGCCATGATTAGTATGTTACGGTGGCTTGCTCCAGGAAGAATCCTGTTAGTTCCACACTTCTTTCATTTAAGATTATGGAGGCTCCTGTGCTCTTGGGAATTTCCAGTGCAGCAGAGGGTTTTTTAATACTCAAAACTTTTTTTTTCTCTGGTATGCATTGTTAGCTGTGTGACCATTCAAGAGGGGTCCATGTCCAATCCAATGAATTTACCACAGATGAACCCCAATCCAGGGTCAGAACCATCTCAAAGATATTCAAGAGAAACGAGAGGATCTCAGAGCTACATTTCAAGTGTCATAGCAAAGGGTGTGAATACTTATGTATATGTGATTTGTTTATCTTTTCCTTCATAAATCTGAAATTCTAAAAGTTTGAGGGGGGGCGGCTTGATTTGTTTTCTTTAACGTGAAGGTCTCAACATAACCAAATGTGAAAAAAGAGAAAGGGTCTGAAGACTTTCTGAATGCATTGTGTGTGAATAATTAGTATACATATATTATAATGTTAGTAATTACATATATAATTAGTAGATTTTATGTAGCAGTCTGTTAAAAGTCTTTATTCGGGCTTAAGCAAGCCATCCATTTACTGCTGTTTTTCAATAAGTGAGGCCAATTCTTAACCTTTTAAATTGAAACCAAGTTAAATGGCATTAGGTGATTACAGGAGATGCATCACCATTCTGACATTTCCCCCATGCTGTTTACTCTCTGAATTAACTGATGTTTTCCATCACTGATTCGGGCTCATAGAAGTTAGATGGGCTCTATTAGAGCTAGTTTTAACGGTTTAAATGTGACAGCGACTGCCATTAAAGGGATCCAGGCTTTGTTTTCTGAAACCACATCACTGCTTAAAAAATGGAAATGGATCAGGCTAAATATAGCCTAGAAAAAGCTATTAAAATGCACCTGAATCAGCAATTAAACAGATCCATTAGCTAATAAAGGGAAATCCCAGTTGGCTCCACCCACTGAGCCGCCAAGGCTGCACAAAACGCAGATAGGAAAATATGAACGGGATCAGAAAGTGTTTAAGGCTGCGTTATATTTAGAATTCAGAATAGCCTTGGTGACGCTGTGCACACTAATGAGGAACTGTCTGGGCCGATTTAACCGTCCTCAGGACATCCCTACGTTCTGATTAGCTGCTCTTCAACCTCGTTACACCACTGCACTAAACATTTTACGCAGTCACAATGCCTTTGATTTGGAAAGCCACATGTTTAGTCAGGCATGTCCGTACCATGCACATGCTGCGTGTTTCTTAAACAAGTAAAGCATGCATCATTTATAGCTCACCTCATCCTGCGTGGTGTTGTCTGCTTCTATCAGGACTTTGAGGTTATAGCCCAGACGGGACGGAATCACCATGTTGTGCTTCAGATCTTCATAAAAGTGCAGGCTGTTATTAGTGGAAAAGTGATATTCCATATCCCTCCAGGAGAGTGTCTGAAAATAGTGTGTGAGAGAGGAAGCGGTAATGCAGAAGAATGTTACAGAGGCAGACAGACATCAACCCAAAAATGGCATTTGTGTTTATACCACGTAGGTTCAACGTTGTTCTTCTCTTATATAACCTTTAACCAGAAAAGGCTGGGACTGTATAAAACATGCAAATATTTAATAAAAGAGAAAAAAAATCAGCGCTTCTAACAGTTACTTTGAATATTATTTTATCGCAGACGGTATGAACACAAGAAATTAAAGAAATAAATGTTTTTGTGGTCAACTGACTTTCATTTGCTGATAAACATCTAATCCTGCATTTCAGACCCGCAACACTTTGTGTTTTCAGAAACATTTACTGTATGTTGCCATTCCTTCTCACAAGACTTAAAATGTTGTGAGTTTTGGGACTAAAGCAGTGAGGTGTTTCAGGTGGGTTTTTTGCACCATTCCTCTGAGCCCAGAGAAGTGGGCAGAGCTTCTTGTTTGTACAGTAAAGTTTTAAGTGGTATTTATGAATGTAACTGTATTGTAGCGCTCGATAAAGGTTTGATAAAGTAATCTCTTACCAATGTGCTTCTATAAGATATTAATAAATGACGGTTCTTGATGCAGTGCCGTCTGAGGGAGCAGAGGGAGATCACCCCTCTTCAGTGTACTCTTGTACCCTTACCCTTTATACACTGAAATTCATCCAGATTTTAAATAATTTGATGCTATTATTCACAGTACAGGGAGTAATATGGAAATTTAAAGATTTCATTGATTTTCTCATACATTATTTTATGAACTGGAGATCATCTGTCAATCTTTACTCTTCAAAGAGCTATATCATCAGTTTCTTTTTACAAACAATGTTTAAGTATAACCAGACTGTGTAACAGTTTCTTTCCACAAGCCATCAGACTCTTCAATAAGCAGACTAGACTAAAACAACACGCAAAAACTCAGAAAAACAGCACACAAAGCTCAGTATAAGGAACTGTGCTACACTGTCCAATTTTTCTTTCTTTCATTATTTCTGCTGCTAAGAATGTCCATTATTTCTCATTTTCAGTATCATGGTCATTTTACGCTGTATTGCTTATCTGTCAGCCAGTATGAGTCATTTTTGTATGTATGATCATGTGCACTTTAGGTAGAGTTTTTTGTTCGTATTACTATTATTGTGTTGTCCTCTGCAGTTTTAGGTCACTATGTAGCACCTGTAGGTCCTGGAGGAACGTTGTTTCATTTTACTGTGTTCTGTGTATATAGTGTAAATGACAATAAAACCCGACTTTGGTTTTTGTCTGTCTATTTCACAACAGATGTAATGCTGACCTGGTTAGCAAAGAATCCCGTGTTGTGAGGCACAAACAGTGTTGTGTTTGATGAAATGGTCGCCAGAAAATCCAGGAGATTCCTCCCCTCCTTGGAAGCTTCTGCGTACTTAACTAATGTCTAATGAGAAATAAAGTGTGATTTTAATAAACAATCCTTCCAGAAACATGTAGAAGCCTCATCTTTAGAGACGCACTCAAATATTGACCAAAAATTGTATTTTTTTTTCCAAATAGTGAAAGAGAGAGTGGAGATGAACTAATAGTGGAGATGAGCCAATAAACGAAAGTTGGGGAACAAATGCACTAACTTGGCACACTCTGAAAGGGAGTGTATTGAGTTTAAAAAGTATAATGCAGAGCATGAGAGCCAAAGCTTGAGCACAGAAAGTCATTCACCACAAGGTATAGTGAAGCGAAAACGAGAGAGAGCTGTGATGAAAACCTGCATCTTACCCTTGACTTGAGATGATTTTTAATTCTTTATAATCAAATGATATTAATTGTAACAACAGTAAGTCACTTTGCATGACTGCTAAATGACTAAATGTTCTGAAAGTTGATGAATTGACTTGTTGCGATTGTGTTAGTCCAGTGGTTAAGGTACTAGAATATGAATTAAAAGGTGCAGGGTTCAGATCCGAGGCCTTGTGAAAATACTGCTAAGGACTGCTAAGGACTGCTAAGTGATTAAATGTAAGTGTCAATTATTATTGGAACGGAGCCCAACCTGAACCTGGTGTACACAAAAGAAACAATCAAATAAAGCCTCAACTGTTCATGTACTGTTCATGCCTTGTAAGATGTGCGCAAATCAATGTAGCATTCTACCTATATGACTAAAGTTAGCAATTTAACAAACTGTGTGAGGAGACAAAACACAGACACTACCAGCCTGTCACTCTACATTAGAGTTAATTGCTCTCTCATGATCAGTCATTCGGAGGTGGTATGGGTTTCAAAACAAGGGCGTTGCTTAAAGACAGTAATCTGCAAATTACGTTGGACATGGCCAATGTATTTCACAAGCTGTGAGCTAACCACTGTGCAGAATACGGAAATTACAACAAATTTTGTCAATAAAATACACTGGGAAGGACAGGTATGGCTCAGATGTTCTGTACTGACCATAAATCTGTTGTTGTTGCAAAACGTAAAACATTAGACTCTTTATCTGCTGCAGTTTTGGCATAAAAGCCTTAGCTTTTTAAGCTTTTTAAAAATCAGCCCTGTTTTGTTTCTATTTAAATTTTCTTTAGTGTTATTTCCACCGCTCTCCTTAATAAGCAACAGTTAATATCCTATTAACAAGAGCAAGCTAGTACAATGCAGGGTTGTTGTTGTTTTTTTTTATATATATATATTTCAGTGCGTCACTAATTTTCAGAATGCTTAATATGACATCGCAAGACAGCAGCCACTCACAGAGTAAAATATGGAGAAGTTAGCATGGGTAGCGATGACAGCCGCAAGATTGCCATTGCAGAATTCTCCGTTTCCAATATATCCAGGTCCACATTCACACATGACCTCTGAAGAACATAGCCAGGCATTTATATATAGTATATATAGTATATATAGTGTATATATACATATATATTCAAACATGCACTCACGGACACAAACACAGAAAATGCCATGCCCTATTGAACGCAGCCTGGTGCTGTAACGGTACCTCTCTCTCTGTAGCAGTAAGCGTCGTAAGCAGTGCTCAAGTCGACGGGTTCTTTGTACAGTATGATGCCAATGTGGTTGTCACCGCATTTAGGAGAAGGATACCTGATTGGATAACCAACCTTTTTACCATCAATCCATCCAGCCAGACACATGTGCATACCCAACTAGGAGGAAAGAAAGATCAAAGAGGTGTGTATTAGTATGAAGTTTGTCGTTGTTCCTCTAAATGGGCACTCCACTAGACTTTGGAACATGACTGTGAGGTCGGCTTCTGATGTTAGATAATAAGACCTGGCTCACTTTTGACATTCCAGTGCATTTTCACGATGTCTGGAGGAGCTGTGGTTAAGGTTCTGTGCAAGCCAGTCAAGTTCTCGTTCAAAGTTGGGAAACCAATTCTCTATTGACCTTCTTTAAGGCAGAATGTTGATTAACTTTTGATTGACTTATTGGAAGAAGTAACCTGTAAATGTGCCATACTCGTCGTGCATCAGTGCAACCCCATTTTTCTGCCACTGTTTGCCTATGGAGAATCCAAAAACGTAAGCTTTATGCATTTCCATCTCCGAACTGGAACGTCTCTTTACTCAACAGCGTTCACCTCAGCAGCAATGAGGTTTCACCTTGTTTTCACTTCTTTTGTATCACTTTCGTTTCACTTTTTCGATTTCATTATATTTCATGTATTAATTGATTGGTATCACAGTACATTTATTTCGCTTGTTCATGCTCTTAATCATTAATCATTCATTTAATATGATTATTGGTGCAAAAACATTTGAAAAAAAGCATTTAATGGGTCAGGTATGGATTAATCCTATTTACATTACTCATAGTTTGAATTCTGAGGTTCAAACTTGTTACAAGTAAGCGTTTCCTTAAATAGCAGAGCTCCATAATTCGAAATAGAAGGTGTCCTCAAACTTTTGTAACTTTTTGAATGTGATTAACATTAAAGTTTTTATTGTCACGGTAAACTCTGGGCAACTTTAGAACATCCCACAAAATGTGTTTTTCTGTTGCTTGTTGAATACCTGTTTAATAGATAACTTATTAGGCATTAACCAGATGTTGGTCCATGTCTGCATCAGTTAAGTAATAGACTAACCTGAACACAGCTGGCAGAATGCCATGGGCAAGTAAAAACCCACATGAGGACAGCAGCACAAAAAATAAATTTCCCTTTGGGCAAGATTTTGGGGAAGGTGCACAAGGTGTTAACAGGAACAATGTATCTGAGGCCAAATTAGATTCACTTTGAATATTCTGCTGACAAATATATTTCAATATGAAATGTTCCACAAAGAAATATCCCCTAATTTCTGTGAGCAGTGTATTCAACCTCTCATCATGCAAAAAACTTTATCCATTCGACAATCCATTTGACAAATGATGTCAAAATGAGTCGCATAGGAACACTGAAACCGTTTTTATGGGTCAGGTAACATTCCAACAAGTCAGACCAAAGTGCTTCTGTTATCCTATGATTTACCTGTTGGGCATCAGAGAGCTGATTTATGGTAGCGAGCGTGGCTTCCTCAGCTTTGCAGGCTGCTTCTGCTGTGCTGTAGTTCATCATGTATTTTCCCGCAGGTGATCTCAGGTGGAAGACGCCAGCAGTTTTGGCTTTAAATAAATAAATAGTGATTAAAATTCCTTTTTCTGTGACGTTCTTTACTTCACATTACAGATCCCTTGTCTAACGTTTCTCACCAGAGTGAATTCTGGTAACTTTGTGGTTAAATATACTGCGAGAATATCCAGTGTTCAAATCCAATCACTGCCAATCTGCCAATGTTGGGCCCTTCTGCAAGGCCCTTAACCCAGAATTGCTTGTGTCATTTGAAGGATGCTCTGGATAATTGTTAAGGGATTTAACAGATAAATCTCAAATGCATGTCCAGGATATTGATTCCTCTCATGTCCTGCATATACATAATCCTATATAAATCCTAATCTGAAGCAGTCTTGTGAAGCCACACACTTTCTTATTTTGGTAGTGCAACAGGCCCAAGCTTTTTGTTCCCCACGTTCTGCTTGTTCACTATCTGACTACTGTATATGAGTTTTAGTCTGTCCATGTTCTTTTTGACACTCTGCATTAGTTGCACGTGCCCCAGTAAAGTGGGTCTTGATGGTGCCTCTGATTGGTTGACTGATTTGAGAGTTTTAAATCCTAAAAATGTAATTTTTTTCTATTTTGGATGTAAGCTGAAGGGTGCACATTGATTGCTTGTGGAACTGTAGAAATAACTATAAACTACAAAACAAAAGACTACAGTAATATAAAAACAAGTCTAGTCAAAGTTAATTTCTGCTAGACTGCTGTCTGATCTGTGAATATTTAAGAACATCACACAACTGAAAACTGTCAATCCAACATGCTGAATAAAACCAGAATGTCTAAAACAAAGGGTCACAAATCTCAGTGAAATTACCACCTCAGAGAGAAAGAGTTCAGAACCCTTGCTCAGTACCTCAAATATAGAAGCTTTTTGGTCACTATAAAGTCACTGATGGCTTGGAATGTGTCCCCATAATGCCTCTGGACATTCACGCCCTTATCCAGAGTGACTTACAAAATTGCATGGACTCATATTGAATGTTGTGAGGCAGCTAACTGGAAAACAGTTTCTCTGATTCAGAGAAACAGAGAAAAGTCAACTAATTAATGTCATGAGGAACACACTAGGATTTCTTTACTTGCAATAAGACCATACCATCCTCCAGGAGGAGGTAAGAGTGGAAGTCTGTTGCTCGTGTCTCATGTCCAATTATTGTAAGTAACCTTTGCCTTATTCTTTATCAAATCCCTTGCAAAAAAATTGGCCGTTTAGGGTTGCAGGTGTACTTTGCTTGTTTGGGTTCTTATTGCAGTAGTTCACCCATTCTGTGCCAATTAGCCTCTTTTGGGCTTTTTATAAGCCTGGTTGCTTGTTTCTCTTGTATGATCTGGCAACTCTGGTTTGTGTGTACTTTGTCTTGTTATACTTGTGAGGACCAAATATCCTTATGATGTTAGGAAAAACGTTTTTTTTTTTTTCACTTGTGAAGACCGTTTTGTGGGTCCTCACTTATTTATTTTTTAAAACAAAAGTGGCAACCTTTAATTGAAAACCTAAAAGAAAAAATATTTTCGTCAGGTTACTGTGGTTAAGGTTAGATGTCAGAGTCAGCATACAAAAGTTGAATAGTGTTTAATTTTCTTGCCGTTGGTTCTGAGACATGACACTCACACAGCTTTTAACATTTTCAGGAGTGCAGCTCTTACCACCGAGCCACGGGATCTCAGACATTCAACTCTCAGATGTTCCAATTTTAACTATCTAACACAATAAACAAAAAGATCAGACTAGCTCCTACTAAAAGTTACATGATGAAAAACCTACTGTGAAAATGCAAGTCTTTGCAGATCGCTTTGGCATCGCAACCTCCGTTTCCCTCCAGGCAGCGATCTACAGGTGGCACCACCTTCTCGAAGCACTGGACTCCATTACCCACGTACCCCAAGAGACATTTGCACCGCCGCTCGTTCTGACAGGAGGAAAGGAAACTCGCAATAACCATTGTACTAAATGATAGAACGTGCTTCTATGCTTTGATATATAAAGTATACAGTTCTATGCAAAAGTCTTAGGCCACCATTAGTTTAAATACCTTTGTTTGATCAGTTTTATAACGACTGCACATAATTATTTTTCAGTATCTTTTATATGATGAAACAACCAGAAGCCAGTGGCAAGTATTTAGTTTCCTCTCCTTACACTTGAGCAAAAGCAGCATCTGGTAGCTTTATCAGGATGCTTTTTTTGTAAGAGGATGAAAATTTATGCTACTGCTTCCAAGGACTAGAATGAGAATCAGTGAAAAACAGTATTAGAGGGATGATTTGAAAAACAACAAATGTAGCGGTGAGTTAAGACTTATGCACAGTATATATCAAACTCCTCGGTTGATCAGAACGCAGCTGATATCTTCAATCGGGGTCAAGGCACATGTTTTCTTTGACAGACACATGAATAAGGCAATAATATTCCAGCAATAGCAAGTCTCTTAATATGAATAGTGCTGCCTTAAGACGTTCCCAATGGTGCAGATACTAAAGTATCTGTTCTCTGGAATGAAAACAATCAAAGATAAGAAATCATTAACTCACAGGTCCGGTGGAAATGCAGTTTGCAAAATCACTACAACCCCCATTGGGCTCCTCAACGCAGCGGTTGATGGGGGAGCAGACGATGCCGTCTCCAGTGTAGCCGGCTTTACATGAGCAGGTCACATTGATTCCAGTCTGTGTGCAATCAGCCTGATCGTGGCAGCCACCATTATATTCGCTACAGAGATCAGGAGCTTGAAAAACCAAGTACATAAGATGCTTAGTGTTTCTGAACAGACTGCGTGGCGACAGGCTTTGCCTTGAATAAACCAATCTCAGAGCTAAAAGTATTGAGAGGTGAAGAAACTGAAGAGATACGCTTACAGCCAACCGTTGGGGCACCACTGGGAAAATGTTTTCGAGGGGTTTGAGACAAGAAAATACAAACAACTATGTTCTCTGGTAACGCTTAATAAAAAAGAATCAAAATTCTCAATATTGAATCATTCCAGAGCCAAATGATAAAAAAAGCTGGGTGCAATGATGCTATATACTGTGTTTACGATAGTGTCTAGGCTAGACCATTCTCACTTTGCTGTAAACAAACTTAAAACAGTGCTGCTAACTTCACAAACTGGGTGTGGCTTTGACTCAGTTCACATACAAGGGCCACAATGAAGGACGGCGAATGCAGAAAATGTATTAATTAAAATAAATAAGTTGATCAAAACTCTTGAACACTGCTGCAAGAACTATAAAAGCTATGGTCCCCATTACGTTTCTTATGCTATTTGTAGGTTGTGTTTTATATGCAGCTCTGGAAAAAAATTAAGAGACCACTTTTCTTAAAATCAACATGTCTACACGCATAACAACAAATCCACTGCATTATCTGATGAGTCTCAAGACAGACCCACCTCATTCTACTTAATGAGCTACTGATTAGGTGATTACCATAACCAAATCTTATCAAAAAACCTTGTCAAAAAACAAGGTACAAGTCCACGATGCAGCATGATTGAAATAAACCATTACTATTGGTTTGTTTAAAACCAAATATAAACCTGCTATTTGTATTTATATTTGCATTATAATTTAAGATCATTCGGTCTGAAAACACTGCATCTTGTTTGTTGTTTTGACTAGTTGCTATTTAGAGCAAACAAATGCTTCCGTCACTGCAGAAAAGAGAAAAACTATTAGGAATTTGCCAGTGATTTATAGAATGTTTCAGTCAGTGTTTCAGTCAAACACACCCAGTACCTCAAAATAAGTAAAACCAGAGAAACGTAATCACTTTGCAGTGCCCTTTTCAGAGCCGTTTGCCTTGTATTTGTATCCTGACAGGCTAAAAACTCTTAAGGCTACAAGGTATGAGTGGATCAGACAGGAGTTTCAAAACACCTCAGTATCATTGCTGGGCTGAAAACAATTCACCAATTAAAAATGTCCAGCCACTGGCATCCTGTAGGCAACAATCTGTGAGCACTGATGAAGGATAGATAAAGTTGTAGAGAAATAGATGGAAAGTCTACTAAAACTATAAGCTGTGCCGTGTATGCGTTTTATGTCATGGATTCCAAAGGTGCCCTATAATAATGCTTATCACACTATATAAGCATTAAGATGACTAATATAGAGTCGGTTATGTAACGTAATTGGCTGTTGACATTTTGACAGAAGACCTTGTTACACCGTGTTGAATGAGAGATTTTAGATTCAGTGCACATTTAGTACACTAATAGAGAAGGTACCTGTGCAGTTGAGACCGTTTCCTAAGTACGTTGGCACACATTGGCACTGGTTGTCCGACTCGCATACTGCATTCGGGTCACATTCAGGAGAACAGACGGGCTTCACAGCTGTTAACATTTTACATGCATCAAACATTACAAAAACTGTGAAGGTTTTGCATCGTTCAGGTCAGTTGAATCGTCTAATTAGGGCAGAGGTAGCAGACACACACAAGTTCTAATTTGACAGACAGTAAACGTACTAATCAAGAATACTCAAGTAGCAGTTGAAGTTTGGATTCCATATACGGCTCACGAAAATCAAGGGATATGAAAAATTTAATGTCCATAATGAAATATCCCCTATTTTTTGACAACAGAGCATTTTAATCAAGTAAAAGTATTTAAAAAAGTATATCCATTAATATTATTAAAGAGTTTGCCTAAAGGGGCTTTCCACTCGATTATAGGGTCTTTTTCTGACATTAGACAAATAATGTCAGAAACACTTTTTTTGCATTCCAGTGCATTTTCAAGGATTCTAATGGAGTTCAGCTCAAGGTTCTGTGTAAGCTGGTCAGGTTTTCTACTAAATGTAAAGTGTCTTAACAATTTTTGAAACAGGGTGTCTTTTAAGTACAGATGAGGTACAGATCCATAACACTGAGGGAAACATAATTTGTAATACAACTATACTGCTGACCAAAATTAGGGGATACTTCAGAATGAAATATCCCATAATTAAATATATAGGGAGCATTTTATAAATGCTTCTCAGTCTCTCATAACTAGACCTGGTGATATTCAGTAATGCAGTAAATCCTGATATTTAATCCAAATTATATTTATCACAGATTCTCTGAAACACTGTCCCTGCCTTTAAGGCTAACAAACTGCAGCTTTACCAGTTTTCCTAGAGCAGTCCTTCACTGGTCACCAAGGGTTCTGCCGTTAAGCTTGGTTGAAAACTTAACAAATAACGAGTTTCTCATAGGGAATTGCGCTTACCAATTTTGGATTCACACCGCACCCCGGTCCATCCCTCTTGGCAGAAGCAGCTGCCGTCGCCGTCCATACCCTCGTCACACTTCCCATTGGTACAGTTACAAGCTGCAAAGAGAGGAAAACGCATGCAGTGTTATCTATTTATTACATAAAACAATCAGCGCTTCATTTGATAAATAAATGGGAAAAATATTACCAATATGTTTTCTAATACTCTACAAATTACTGTACATTGTACAGGGACGTCACAGGATAGATTATATAGACAAATGTTTGTGGACAGCCAAAAGTAACATCCAAATAATGGGTATTATTAAAGAGTTTGTCTAAAGGGACTTTCTACTTCCCACTTGACTTGACTAAACTGCATGTTCTGTTTCTGATGTTAGACAATAAGCCCTGGTTTACTCATTGCCTTTGTGGCATTTTCAAGGATTTTAATGGAGTTGAGGTCAAGTTAAGTTTTCCATCGAAGTTCCCAACCAGTTTTCTCTGAAACTTGTTTAATGACAACAGATCACAGGACCATCGCAGATCAGGTAATATTTGGATGGTGGATCATTCTCAGTACTGCAGTGACTCAGCGATGTGCTGGTGGTGTGTTAGTGTGTGTCGTGCTGCTATGAGTGGATCAGACACAGTAGTGCTGCTGGAGTTTTTAAACCACTAATCATTAATCACTGCTGGACTGAAAATACGGGACTAACGACGTATGTGGAGAAACCGATGCAGTGAAAACTTACATATAATAGATACACACACTGTTCACAAAAATGTCCCCTAATAAGATATCCCCTACATTTTGTGAGCAGTTTGTATCCAATGCTTTTTTATGTTAATTAAATTATTACAACCTAATAAATGCATTCTGTATAACTTTATTTTGTCTACTCATACAGATGTGCAGTGCTTATTAAAGAAAATCTATTTATTTAGCTTCAAAGCAAGGAGAAATGCTATTAAACATTATTATTAATGTAAAATAATTAGTGAGACTGCGGCAATTAAACATTTCATCATCTAAAGCACTAAGTATGAGGCTTAAGACGCTTTGTTAGTTTGAAGCAGTTCAAAATCTTGGGTCTTAGTAAATGACAAGCTCACTGGCTCTGGCATGATCCTCTCCGGAACAGAGGAATAACAATGATAGTGCTTAGATATCCATGTACACAAATCTCTTACACACGGTTGTTTTCGGCAACAATCAGTGGACCAATCAAACACTTACAACACCTGCGGATTTCTTTGATTTCCCTTCTACACACGAGGGAATGCTAAACAAACTGACTACCCTCATGCAGATTTACACACTTCACCAAAGTAACTGATTGAACCCATAAGCATAGAACAGTCTCACCAAACGCTAAACACGTCTAATGCAGAAAAGATCTCACAAAAGTACTGTTACAGCCATTTTTGATATTCTGAATTTTTTTGGTTTGTTTGTTTTTTATTCGTTTTATTTTCGGTCTTTTGGGATCAAGAGTTTAACTTTCCATTTTACACATAGCATTTCATTTATGTTTTGTTGATGTATCTCCCACGTTCTTGGTGAAGTCAGAGGTTATGGGTTATAAACATGGCCGGCGTCTGAATGGGGGGAAATGGAAATTGCGGTCGGGGTTTCACACTGTTTGACCGTAGTTTATGTTACATTTTGGAACATTGCATAATATTTTCGTTACGTTCGATATCCCTGCCTAATTAACGACTAGTGGATTCAGTGTTTTGGCAAGATTAAAACACCATTTACAACCATATCATGGAGCATGCGTCCAATCCGAACCAGGCATAGCGTTTTCATCAGCATGGAACTAAAAACAATGGAAATCATCTCTACAAGTACAATCCCAAATGTTGGGACGGTATGGGAGATGCAAATGAACATAAATGCTTATTACCTTACATTTACTTAAACTATTATTTCATTGCAGACAGTATGAACCTGAGATATTGTTAAATAAACATCCGTTCCTACCTTTCAGGACTGCAACACAACTCAAAATATACTGGGACTTTAAAGCTATTAAATCATTTGTTGTCGTTCCTTCTCACAACACTTAGAAGGCATTTTGGCACAGAGGATACCAAGTGTTTCATGTGTTATTTTGGTCCATTTTTCCAGCAAACAGGTTTGTATCGATATGCTACAACTTCAATATGCTACAAAATCAATATGCTACAAAATTCTCCACACAATTCTCTATTGGGGACAGGTCAGGACCATAACACCAATCCAGTACCTGTTCCCCCTTTTTTTCTAGCTATGCCTTGTTGAAAATGCATGGACGTCCCTTAAAGGCAGTTTATGTTGCTCTCTAATCTTAATGTACTTTTCTGCATTAATGCAACATCACCAAAGTATACACGACCTTTACCAAGGGAGCTGACCCAACACCATACCATGACATTCCCTGGCTATTAGATTGTTGCTGATAACATTCTGGTTGCTCCTTTTTGTATTTGGTCTGGAGCATCCATTTCTCAAAAGAAAAAAAAAGAGACCTGGAAAACTGGAATCCCTAGATCTGTGGCCAAAATTACACCAAACTGAATAATATCATTTCTCACAGCCACTGGCTACACTCTGTGCATACAAACATATTAAAACATATTCTCGTGAACCATTCAGATTGTACTTACTGTAAACATCTACTTATATTAACTACTATGTTATAGACGTTTTCCAGAAGAGTGTTGCACAATATTCACTGTACGCGGGCTTAACGGCAATAAAAGTATTTTTCTCCCTTTTTCCAGTCTGTACCCATCCCCTGTTTCCATGGTGATGGTCCATCCTAAATGCCTCCGAGCCCAGAGAAGTGGACGGAGCTTCTGGACATGGCTAACATGAGGCTTATTTTTTGTAGAGTGAAGTTTTAAGTGGTATTTATGAATGTAACTCTACATTTTAGTGCTTGATAAAGGTTTGAGAGAGTAATCCCTTACCCATGTGGTCACCTTTCCATCTGAGGGATCAGTAATCATTCTTTGTTGTCATTACTAGCACTAAATTGCCTCATCTCAACTATTGTCAGGGTGATGGAATGCAGGAGTGGATACTTAGTAATATAGAAATAAAGCATCTCATTCTAACTCAGAATTTATTTGGAGCAGGCAGAGGTTCACTCTGAACGAAGCGTCAGTTTATTGCAGGGTTCACAAGGAGTAAATATTAATAAAACATCTGCGAACACAGAGCCGGATGAGAATGACACATATAAGATAATGTTTCCACACATAAATGACAAAACCTCAGGACAGGCGCTCGGTTATGACGGCATTTAATTCATAAAGGTTAATCGTACTGCTTACTGAGTTTATGAAATAATAATGGCTAATTATGATATTGCAACTGGCCTCAATTAAGCGAAAATGATGAGCACGTCCATTCTCAGTGTGCCCAGACACAAGTTATCTGCTGCATGTTCGGTTTTATACCCAAGACAGTGATATAAACTGGCAAAAGATATTGAACTAGTGTTTTAAAGTGAACCTACCTGTGCAGTTAGCGCCGTAGTAGTTTGGCTTGCACACCTCGCACGCCGTCCCTTTAAACCCAGCGTGACAGTTACACAACCCTGTCCCAAATACCCCATCACTACAGTCCCCATGTTGTCCACACGGTGCCTCCAAGCCTCCAGGACACACTAGAACAGATGCACATTCATGAGAGCTGATGAGTACAACACCCAAGTCCCTTACATGACCGGCAACCAAATTCTCAACCGTCACCCAACTAGAGAAAACCCTGCTCCAAGCAGTCGGGGGGTCTGGAAGGAATATTCTCAAAGTCTATACGGTAGCCTCACCTTGGCAATCTCTTCCATAGTGGTTCTTACAGCACTTGGACACCCACGATATTCTCTTGCACACTCTGTTGCAGCCGAAAGTCTGTAGGAGGCTGTAAGGAACCGGCACTTGTAAATCATGAAAAATGGAATGACGTCCTTGGTACCAGGGTTTTCTGCAAAAGTTGGTTTTGTTCTATGAAGAGAGACAGACAGTATCAGATATTAACACTAAGATTTGTATGTGGGTAGTGCCATGTTCTGTTGGTGTTTTTTTCCCATGTCTTGGGCTGAGGGGGTACAGATAGAGGGAAACCCTGGAAATTCTTCACCAGTTGATTTCCCTCTCAGCACCTTATGCACACTGGTCTGCACTCGCCAGGTTACTTAAACCCTGGCTTTTTCTCCACTCTGTGCCAGATTGCCAGCTGTTGGCTTTTCGGTAAATTACCTGCGCGAACTTCTTTGTGTCCATTTTTCGTAACAAATCCTTTCTGTTTAAGAAGCCTCGTCTGTCGTTTCTGAATCTTTTCTGGTGGGGTTTTTAATCTTAACATGGCATTATTGATTTTTTGAGGGATGGAGTATTAGAGCAAAATCCACTATGGCAAAACATCGTCTTTGCCGACACCTTGATCGGCCGCTGAAGCAAGGAGTTGTTCCCTGTCCGACACTGATATTATAATTCCAGTTGCAGGAAACAAATAATTCACTATTGCTTTTAGTTTTTCCGTTAAAATTAGAAGTTTGTCACATTAAAATTGGAATCTGTACATTTAAAATTTTACATTTTAAATAAGATTTTTAAAATGATAAATCGTTTCAATGCGTCTGAACCATGTCTGTACGTTTGTAAGTTTGGGTAAGAAAAGGTTTAGCAATATACGGTGCTTTTCACTGCATAATTGTACAAGAACGGTAACACTGGCTTTCAAGGTTAATAATTGATCATCCTTGACAGGTCTGGCATATATAATATGTCATAAATAAATAACTAATAAAAAAGTCATTCCCACGCCGTAATTATGTAATTCCCACACCTTACTACTATAACTAGTTTCTCTTCATTATCTTGTTCCCACACCTCAATAAGTGAATGTATGAGATACGTCATTTCAGTTTTCATTTCATACATACAACAAGGACTGACTCTGGAGCCAAGGCTACTGTAAACAGCCCAGCTCTGACTTACCTCCCGACCAGATCACAGCGCTCAAATTACAATGTGCAAACCTGATTCCATTTAAAGTAGAATTAAGACGAATGATATAAAACTTACTGTGCTCTTACTGCCATAAGGACAAGGAGGTGGAAAAGAACAAGATCCACAGCGACTCTGTTAAAAAACGGTAAGCACATACCGTAGTTACAACGCTTACATTTTAGGTGAAAACAATTCTTTAATACTGCACTATTAACTACACTGTGCAGGCTGACATCTTACCGTAATCTCTGTGACGGTAAGGTTGTCACAATGTGCCCCTATGTTTGGGGGCTCAAGGACCTTGTCTATACCGTGAGCAATTCCCATAGAGAAAGGCAGGTGGCGCTCTACGATCTTGGCATCGTTTCCATTGATGAAAATATCACCCTGAAGGAAGGACCACAGTTTCAGCTATGTAGTTTGTTGCATTTGTATTCAAGCATGAATTAAAAACCATGTTAAAAACTGTACTCATGGTATTATAGTCAAACCTCACTATCCTATAAAATAGGGTATCGTGCTAAGATGCTATGGCAATTGGGAATATTTCAGAAGTAGATGATGTTGTGGTGGCTTCGGATGATCGACAGATTAAACAGACAGATAAATTATGAGATGAAATAAATATCTGTCTTTGAACTTGTTAGACTTTACAGCACTGTACTGAACTCAAATGACCATATTTTACTTTACTTTTCTATTTTACTTTACGTTTCTCATCCTCCTCAGATTGTGGTTCTGTGTGGAGGCTTGGCAGAAGAACCACCAATGAAAAATCGCATCAACGCCGTCAAACAGCCAATCGGCTCTTGTTGAGAATTTGAGTTTAAGAGTTGAAGCACATCACTGTCTCATGTTTGGACTAGAAATGATTTGTGATTCTGGGTTGCTGTCCTCTTGGCTCTTTAGTGCGATCACTCAGGTTTGTTGATTGCTTGGAGATGTGGGTTGCCATGTCTCACTTGATCGCTCTTGGTCATGTAACCTTCTGGTTCTCCTCTATCTAGCTATGCTGCTCTAGTTAGTGCTGCCGGAGTTTCCTGCTGCACATGGCATAAGTGACTGTTAATAGGCTCTTTGCTCTTAATCGATACTGGCTGCTAAATTTCCTCCAGGCTCAATAAAGTATCTATCTAATAAGTAACTACATTTTCTATTTTCTCTCTGACCATTCTAACTTGGCTGATCTGATTAGACATTCATGTTTGCGTGGATGTCAGCATACGTTTTCCTCTTGGCAATGGAACGCAAACATTAAACCTGCATATCTGCATAGAGGAATCCGGTAGAGATTTTAACACAGGATATTCTGGATAGTGGATGTTATTCATACCAATTAACAGAATCAGACTGTATTACAATTTCTGCTGTATATAAACGGTAACTGCAAAGGTAGCTAAAGATGAATCATGAATAATTTATGCATCCTGGCTCAGATTAACTCAAAGTAAAAAAAAAAAAAAAAAACGCTCACCTGTAAATCTTTGCTACAGCTGAAAGTCAGTTGCGTTCCATACAGTGTTCGGAGGGATTTCTCAGCCGGCAGGGAACAAGCATAGATCTATAAAATTTAATAATTAATTAACATAGTAATGGTTTAACGGCTATACAGTCAGCACTATACAGCACCCTATACAGTCAGCACTACTGTATGTCGTGTGGTGCCCTGTGAACTTCCTGTCTCATAAGTCCAAAATCGTAGGTAAGGTGTACTTTCATACTTTTACCACTGCCGGTAACGCTTAAAACTTTGACTCCTTCTTCCATTTGATACTAAAGAAGAGTTTTTCATGAATATAAGTGAACAGAATACTGCACACTTCAGTATCAAGTGTTTATTACTTGACCAAGTGAGGGAGCCATAGTTGCTGTATGTGCTGTGACTAAAACAAAACGAGAGGGAGTGTGTTATTTCGAGTAACATCATGTGTTTTGGTCACCTTAGATAATTACCGGTTATGATCTTCGCGATATAACCTCCCCTCATGTTGTATTGCTTTTATGCAACATGTTTTTGTACAACTAAATCATTTAAAAAACACAAATTTTATACAGAATATGAACGCTTCAAAATGGAATATCCCCCAATTTCCTAATTTTTGTGAGCCGTACACCTGAAGTGCCACTAGGGTGGCTAAAAGACAATGAAGCTGTTATTGACACACCGTGGTCCCTAGGTGGCGCTTCTTAAGCAAAGCAAATAGATTGGACATGAGATCATTTTGTTTTCGGACAATGGGTCGTTCATTTGGGTCGTGTTGATAGTGCTGAGGCTATTCCATTAAAACATGTTTTGTAATGCAGTGTAATTTTTTGGTTATTTATTTATTTGTGCCAAATGTATCGAAAAGCATACTCTACATTACAAACACACAATAACTTGAAGTGAAAGGAGTGGTATATGTATAGGAAATATGCCACCGTAATCTAAAAAAAGTTTGTATAACACTACCGAGCGTTAGTTTGAAACAGCGTGCAAATAAGTGACGACTAAAGGAGGAAAGGACCAAAACAAATAGTCCAATTACATATGAATTAAACAACAGAATTTAGTTATTACTAGGGTAATCAAGTTAATTTGTATATATAAACACACATCATGTTAGTGTGTGTTGTTTCTTGGTGATTTACTATTGTCATTTAAGATCCTGGGTTGCTGTCTTCTTGCCACCTTAGTGCGTTTGCTGATTAATTGAGGAGGTGGGTTGCCATGTCTTATGTGATCCCTCTTGACTGGTTCTCCTCTTTCTAACTATGCTGTTCTACTTAGTGCTGCCCGAGTTTCATGCTGCACGTGGCATCAGCGAATGCTAATAGGCTCTTTGCTCTTAATCAATAAGTAACTACATTTTCTCTTTTCACTGATGCTCCGGGACCTGTTCCAGCACTGAGGACTCAACATCCTTAACTGACCCTGTTTATGCACTTTTAGGCAACTTTTAGGGAGTTTTTCCTCGCCACTGTCACCCTAGCCATGCTCAATTTGGCATTGGTCTTTTAAGATAATATAATATTGTTATTGTAAAGCTGCTTTGAAGCAATGCTCCTGACTTTACTTGGCAACTTGACTTGACTCTTAATTCCTTTTGAGGTGTTATCTCTTTTTTTTTTTGCAGGCAAGACCTGCAGTTGTGGTATCAAAGTGTCGCTTACTCGCTGGTCCCGAATCATGTGAATCTTTAAGTAGGCCTGCAACTTGTCCCAATGATCTTCACTGTACAGCCATTTTTTTTGCTCCTCTGGCAGACTGTTGAAGGCTTTATCAGTAGGCCAGAACATGGTGAAGGGAAACAAGGCTTTATTTTGCAGCATCTCCACCAAGTTGGCTTTCTGTCATAGAATATAGGCAGAGAGAGACACTAAAGACACAACGGACTCAGAACAGGGTCTCAGTAAAAAAAAAACACCAAATAACAAAACAGTGTTTCTTACATCTACTTTGACTTAATTTCTGTTCGTTTCATTTTGTTAATAAACATCCATTCTCGCATTTCAGTCCTGCAACACATTCCAAAAACTTGGCACAGTAACGCATTTACCACTTTTTAATGTTGTTATTCCTCCTCACAGTTTAAGCACAGAGGATATCAAGTGATTTAGCGATTCAGGTGTTATCTTGTTCCATTCTTCCTGCAAAAGAAGTCTTGTCTTAAGGTGTGTAACAGTACGGGGTCTGTTCAAATAAAAGGTCACATTTTTCATTTCAGAATTCTCACACATTCTTTTTTGGGACAGACCAGGACTGCAGGCAGGACAGTCCAGTCCAGTCAATGTAATGTGTGCCACATATTGAAAAACACCTTATGTTGCTCTATAATCTCAAAGTACTTTTCTGTATTAATGCTGCATCACAGATGACCTTCATTAAGGGCCCTGGCCCGGCTTTGGGACTTGTTCCAAACGGTCTGTATGCTCCTTTTTTGTCTTTGGTCCAGAGCACATGGTGTCTGTTTCTACAAATAAAGATATACAGTGTTCCCTGGTTTATGGCGGGGGTTACGTTCCAGGACCATTCGCGATAAACGAAAATCCGTGAAGTAGGGACACTATATTTATTTAAGTATTTATACATTATTTTAGCCATAGAACTTGCAGAATGTTTGGATTTCATCGTAGGGTTTGAATGAATTCAGACTATAATGAAACTTTCCCAAACAGAGAACAGAACAGCGCAGATAAAAACTCGTCACGTCGGCAAGTAGCGACTCAGGGGGCCGATGCTCTAGTCTTACTTCTCATTTTTGGTGAGTATTCATCCACTGAGTAATTACACTATTTACTGTAAATCGTAATATTTTAAGATTTATAACATTAATTTATTGTTAGAATTAATTTTTTGTGATTTTTTTAATGTAAAAGTTCCGCAAAACCCCACGAAACAGCGAAAATCCCCAATAGATTTTTTTCCATTAATATGTTTTGAAAACCCATATGGTTGATGAAACCCTTGATGGTTCATCCTAGATGCCTCTAAGCCCAGATAAGTGGGCGGAGCTTCTGGATCTGGTTATCATGAAGCTTGTTTTTTGTACAGTAAAGTTTTAAGTGGTATTTATGAATGTAACTCTGTATTGTAGAGCTTGATAAGGGTTTGCTAAAGTAATTTACCCATGTGCTTCTATCAGCTATTGATGAATGACTGTTCTTGAAGTGCTGACTGAGGGATCGAAGAGAGATCATCACTCTTCTGTTTAGGCTTGTACCGTTACCCTTCATGCCCTGAAATTCCTACAGATTCTGAACAATTTAATGATATGTGCCAACTATTGCCTGCATTGACTATATAATCAATTGAATTCATTAATTATATTTTTTCAAAGATTGATGTTTTATCATGTCTTGGAAGAGCAACCACAGATGCGGAAACTTAACAAGATCGGTATTGGCATTACCTTCAGTGCCATCTTACCACGGTGGTTAAATGACCAGTTTAAAATATTCAGCAGCTACCAAGTTTCCTACCAAAGCTACATTAGTGGTTTAGCAGTGCCGTTAAGCTATAAAGACAGCTGTCTACTTTTGCAGACTAAAGTACCAAACAGAGCCTCAGTGAGCCATTAGGTTAAGAAAACCAGTACAGGCTTGGGACTTAAAAAGATCACACAAAGTCTGAATAGTTAATCTATTAAAAAGATTTACTTTCGACAGTCCAGAAGTAGAGAGAGAAGAAATATAATGTTAAAACAAGAATAAAAAAAGCAGGAAGTATGAAAAGACAGACAAAAATAAAAATAAATCTGACAGGTGCATGTTTTACCAAATCATGATTAAATTCACATTGTTACTAAATTCACATTGTTTACCTCATTACAAACCCCTGTCCCACCTTTTGTTGGAATGTGTTGCAGATCTCAAATATAAGAATGTCCATACTGTCCCCAAACTGTTTCTCATTTGGGGTGGATCTCTCTTATTTATATAATTGTAAATATATACAGTCGATTTCGGTTAATGGGACCTTATTGGGATACGATCGTTTTGAACCGGCTGGTCCGATTAAACGAACATGCCCCATGTTACAAGACGGGACGTGCTATGTAACATATAAAATGTTTATTAAACCTTTATTGTGTTATTTACACGTATAGCG
>JAUZST010048191.1:0-25324 GCA_034779995.1 Parotocinclus haroldoi | reverse complement strand
CATCATATTTATTTTAAAATTTCTCCTTTTTTGTGAGCAGTATATATGGACCATCTGGTTTTGCACATAATATGGATTCCATGTCAGCTCGAGAACATGCACTTTATCACTTTATTCTCTTGTTGGTTTTCAAAGGTTCACCATTTCACTTAAATTTGAGAATATTCACTACTGGTCAAAGACTTTTGGATTAACTGTTATGGATGGATTTCAACTCTTTTCTATTCACCATAAGTTAAATTTTAAATAGTTATTGTAAAAAAAAAACTTACAAGTAACTTGTCTTGTCACTACCAATTATATCACTACTTGCAGCTGATATCAGACATTGGTCATTTTTGTCTTTGGTCTTAAGCACACAGCATCCATTTCTCCCAAAAAAAAGATCTTCTAAATTATCTGACCACAATACACATTTCCACTGTATGATGGTTTATCCTAGAATATGTGAAGTTTGATGCCATCCAAAACACAGGATCACAGGATCACAGGGATGCATTTATCAACAAGACAATGCAAACCAAGTCAAATAAGAAAAAGTTAGGACTGAAATATGCAAATCCATTTCAGCTTTTCATTTAGGAACATTTTAATATGTTTAAAAACAACCCTAATCCTAATCCTAGGTCATCTGCCAAACTCATGAAACACTCAACCCTCTGTGAACATTGCTTCTGTACCAAATCATGGTTATAATCACCTATAAAAATCACCTTTTTAAAAAAAAAACTTTTCTTGGAATATGTTGCAGGCTTGGATGTTCATTAACAAATAAAATATTAATAAATACGTTGATCAGACAAAAAAAACTAAATATCCTGGTTTCATACTGTCTGCAATGATATAAAAGTGAAAGTACATGTAAGAATCACTGCGATAAAAAAAAAAAAATTTTCATACCGTCATAAGGTTTTCCGACTTCTGATCTGGTTTCTGATTGGCTGAAAAGCGCACCGGGTCGGGAGATAGGACCCAGCAGAAGTCGCTGTGCTGTTGCGTGTCGTTGCCTGGGAGACAGTCAACACAGATTCTCGGTTAGAACCGCAGGTTAAATTCATTTAATTCATTTGACTTGCTTTTTTTTTTTAATTAATATAAAAACAGCGATACTTTTGAATGTTTCATGAAATAGTTACAATTTATGTTTATGAATTTCATTTAAGTAAGTTTATATTTATTTCTCTAAAACATACAGTATGTCTTTTAAAGGTATGAAGATTCAAGGTTTCACTCTGTGTTTAGGTCATTTCTTCCTAAACGATAATTATTATAAGAGAATTATTTATGGTTAGTGCTGATCCGGTGATGGTTTAACTGCTGGTCTTGTTGGTAAGGCTGGATAACCAGCAGTATATGCTGGCATCTGCTGCTTTTTAGTAGAGTTGATCATCCTGAATGTATTGTATCCTTTATTTAAGTGTTGTTAAACTGTAAGATAAAGTTACACCCCATGCTTACTATTAGTAACTGTATTTTTCTGCATTAATGTTTGCAAAAGTATAGCAATGTTTAAAAAAATCTGAGCCCAACTGGTGAAAATGCTTTATTACTAATTTTATAATTACTGTAGTCTTTAAAAGAAATATATATCAGTATTTGTCATGTCCAGTGTTTGTTAAGCTATTAGTATTTGTTACGCTAACGACTCCATTGGCCATTTATGGGGGCACTTTAAGACATAGAAAATCAAGCTTTTAACATCTAAAGATGCTTTATGAAATAGAATACAGTGGGTACAGTATTCAGACCACTTTAAATGTATCACTCTTTGTTTCATTGCAGCCGTTTGCTAAAATTACAAAGTTCATTTTATTTCTCATTAATGTACACTCAGCATCCCATCTTGAAAGAAAAAAACAGCCATGTAGATTTTTTTTGCAAATTTATTTAAAAATTAAGTATTCAGACCATTTGCTCAGTATTTAGTGGAAGTACCTTTTTGAGTTAGTACAGCAATGAGTCTTCTTGGGAATGATGCAAAAATGTTTTTCACACCTTGATTTGGAGATTCTCTGCCATTCGTCCTTGCAGATCCTCTCTAGTTTTGTCAGGTTGGATGGTGAATGTTGGTAAACGGCCATTTTCAAGTCTCTCCAAAGATGCTCAATTGGGTTTAGGTCAGGGCTCTGGCTGAGCCAGTCAAGAATGGTCACAGAGGTGTTCCGAAGCAACTGCTTTGTTATTTTAGCTGTGCGCTTAGGACCATTGTCTTGTTGGAAGGTGAACCATCGGCCCAGTCTGAGGTTTTCTTCCAGGATATGTCTGTACTTGGCCGCATTCATCTTTCCTTTAATTTGCAACCAGTCGCCCTGTCCCTGCAGCTGAAAAACACCCCCATAGCAAGATGCTGCCACCACCATGTTTCACTGATGGAATTGTATAGGAAATAGGGAATATACAAGTTTCTACATGTCTGTTTTTTCTGTCAAGATGGTATGCTGAGTGTACATTAATGAAAAATAAACTGATTTTATTTTAGCAAATGGCTGCAATGAAACAAAGAGTGAAAAATTTAAATGGGTCTGAATACTTTCCGTACCCACTGTATATGGATAATTAGATTTTGCACAAACGTATAAAGTCCATGCCAGCTCAAGTGCATGCTGTCGTTAAAGTAAGAGAAGGATTAAAATCTTAAATGTTTGTGCTGTTTTTTCACAATTCCTCTGTCCAATTCCTCCTCAGGCTATTGGCCCAAATGTTTGGTTTGTTTTCTTAAAAAGATATTACATGTCAGTGTGTTCATTCCTTACTGGAATTACTAGTTACTGGGCTACATAATGGAATATGAGTAGTCTAATTCAGAATGTACCCACATACTACTGAGTTAGATTTATTATTTCTTATTATAAATAATTTCAGTCAGCACTGACTGTCTGAGCTCATTTTCAATCTGTGGATCAGCTGTTGAAGCTACGGAAATCTCAAAAGTACTAAAAGTAGTTCAAAAGTAGTAATATTAAATGATAACATGTGAAGGCAAAACATAAGGCTGAGTAATTTCAGTAGGAAATCTTGCATTTGCACGTGTTTGCCAGTTGCATGTGTTTATGTGTATTTTGTTTTTTGTATTTAGTGTTATAGCGGTTTTGACTTTTATTCTGGTACACCTCCCAGTCCCATTGGAAAAACATTTAAAACATGTCAAGGCAATCACTATTAGTGGTTAAGCTATTAGAACCATTGTACTACATTGTCAAGCTATTTTACAAAACTACCAGGATAAATATAAACATTGACCTGTTTTCATTAGTACAGTTTAAATAATATGCACTACATACTTTTTTGTTTAGCAGATCTTTTTTTTCTTTTTACCTTTCCCAGAAGAGTCATGTTATATTACAGAATCAAACTTGTATTAAGGTGATTGTATCCTATCAGGAAAAGAGACATACTCGAGACATTATGCCAAAAAAAGGAGTGAAGAAGGGAAGTGGTGGAAAGCAGTTCACTGAAGATGAGAAACTTTTATACCAGCATCAAAAGGCTCAGGCTGAAGAGGAACTGTCCAAAAGGAGAGAAGATATGCTCACTCAGTTCCTTAAGGTGAGACAGTGTAATGGTGTGTGTGGTGGTGGGTTGTGTACATGTACTGATGATTCTGAATGTGTTATTAGGATAAACTGCAGAAGGAAGAGAGGAACAGCACAATAAACCAGCACAAGCTGACCCAACAGTGGCGTGCTGTTCTGCGCCAGACTCGAGCAGCAGAGCTGCGCAGTGATATCGCAATATTCAGCCAAACTTTCGAAAGAATTGTGGACCGTAAAGACAGTGTCATTAAGGTGGGAACATCTGATTCAGTTGCTTTCAACCATCCTGCCTCTTTTATTATCAGCATCCTGTTATCAGAAATAATAGCACCCTGACATCCCGTTTTTGATAATGTGTCTACTATAGATAAAAAAAATATGATGTGAAAATTAGCAGTGATGCAGAAACAAAACACCTGATCCCTAGGTCCAAAGTTCAGTACATTAACTGCTAGGCTACTGCAAACCCTTAACCACTAGGCTACCGCAGTACTGTATTAATGTAACATTGCTCCATTGCACAAGGGGTTCGTATGGAATTAGTTTAGTGTGTTTTTTCAGAGAACTTGACTGGTCTGCACAGTGCCATGACCACTACACTGCCAAATTATCACACATCACCAGTGCCCATCTTCTCTAGTCTGCAGAAATCCAAAACAGCTGTGCTTCAAATTCCAGTACAAAATTAAGATTGGACCCTGTTAAGGCAAATGAGGGATCTCATTCGGATTAAAGCTAAAGGTGTTGACTATTAGATATGTGTATCTGTTGTCCACATATTCCATTCTGTATACTGCAAATAATTTGCATATATGATAAAGCATGTGCGTGCAGGCACAGAACAGAACAACAAAGAACAGTCTCACTTGTTCTTTGTTGGATGTATGTTACAGTCGTTGGTGTCTGATCTGAGTGAAGCACAGGAGCAGTCAGCATTGGCTCTCCGAGCTCATCTTCAAGCTGTGGATCAACTGTTAAAACTTCAGAAGTCTCGGCTGGAGACACTCAAAATACAATGGAACAGCAACCTAGAGGTGTTAAGCTCTGAGTATAACACAGAGAGGTACATACACATACATTCACAAACCTTCCTGTCATGTGGCTTAGTTCTCATACGTTCTTGTTATATATAAAATGTACAAGCAGATTCCATGAGTATACTAAATAAATAATGAGCATTTGTATTACTCACATACTTTTTCTCATATTTCACCTTCTGTTAGTTAAATAGGTGTTTTATTATTTGAATATTTTATATAATTTATAATAATGCACGCTGTAGCTAGCAACTATACCGTAAAGGACTGTGATGGCAGTTTGGACCACTGACCATAAAACTGGTAAATCAAGTAAAGGCATATGCAAATAAGGGCATGTGCTAAATGCTGAAAACATCAACAAGTTCATTTTACGTTCATATATCTACCGTATATGGATTTCTACATGCATGAACGTTCAGTCAGAATGTATAATCCTTTCTGTTTAAATGTTCAATGTTGACTCTCAGCTTCTTCTTACTACCATGTTATGCAATCACTGTATGTTTATAAATCCACTTTTCTCATATACTGCTCACAAAAATGTCAACATAAAGAATCCCCAATGAAATACCCCCTAGGTTTTGTGAACAGGCTATATAGTGAATGACCAACTCATTTCAGACCATTGATACCATTGTGGGTTTTTTTCAGGGAGCAAATCTTGAAACAGCACCAGCAGGAAATTGATTATCTGGAGGACGTTACATTTTCCATGGAGCAAAGCTATGCTAAAATAGACACTGAGGCAAGACAGGACTATCAGAGCGCACATGATGACATCAGAAACCGGGTATTGTTTTATCATTGTCTTCAGTTTCAGAAAATGAAATTCTACATGAATTGTACAAAAATGGCATCTGAATCTCCAACCAAATAATTGTAAATGGCATTCTCCCTAGACTAATAACAGACAGTTAGGGGGTTCATGTTTTCACTGAAATGGGAAAGGGTTTGTGTACTCGTATATTTAATAAATGGTAGAGCCTTTTATAGCTGCAACAATATTCTTTGTGGCAGCTGATCAGACATTTCAGATCAGACAAGTAATTTCTAGTATTAACAGCCCACCTCAGGTCATGCCAAAGTAAGGTGATTCAATAAAATATCAACCTATATTTTCATTCATTTATTTATTTTGTAAACAAATTGACATAAGTGTTGCATCACCTGAAACTTAAGCTTCAGGTAGTGGAGAGCTATTTTAACTTTTGCCTTCGAAAACATGTTGTCTCTAAGCTATTGCAAGTTGTTCAGGCCCTGAAGCAGTAATGTAGCCACAAATATTTTTGTTCCTTGGTTCACAGAACATTCCCCAAGAACTTTATTTAACATTAAGATGAAATTTTAGAACAGAGACATGTAGCATTTTGGGAAAATGTGATTTTCTTCGTGGTGTCCTTCCGTATTACCCATTTTGTTTATTGTTAATTTTTATAGTGGATATATACCAGACACTTATTGTACATGGCAGTGCTGTTGTAGATCATTTGTCTTATTTTGTACTCATTTGAAATTTTTGTAGGTTACTTTAGGTTTTGTAGAATTCTTCTTATTTTGTTATTTTATGGCTCTTTTATGATATTTTTATATAGTAGGGCATCGTCCTCACAACACACAACTCCAATCTCATTTGTTGATTGAATATCTGGATTGTGTTAATGTATAGTTCACATGCAAATAAACAACACATGACTTGGATGAAGAACATACCCCATGTTATTAGTAATTAATACAGAAATTCAGATAATTCCAAACATTTGACACTTTGTAACTGTAAAGTAAAGCCAGGCAATGGAATGTATCAGTGACACTTAAAATAGTAATGTTGATAAATATAGCTTTTAGTGACTTTAGTTTGATTATATGGAAATCCTTAATTTTTGCCTTATTTAGAGTATTGAGGACAAACATGCACTGCGTGTCCAACTGGAAGGCACAGTGAATGAGCTATGGCAGCAGTATCAAGATGCACTGCGCAACTACAATGAAGCCACTGAAGTCCGACGTGTAAACTTTGATTCGCTCCGTGCCGCAGACAAGCGCAGTTCTCAGGAAATAGCTGTGGAGATGAAGCGTCTGCAGAGGCTGCAGGTCAGTCAGAGACAGAATGGCGCTCCTCTGCAGAAGAATGTTCCGTGTACATGTTGAGATTGCACAGTGCTTTTTGTGCATGTCATTTGGCTACAGAATTGTGTAGCTGTTGCATAGTTTTGTCTTTTGTGTGTTTTCAGGACACCATCAACATTCTGCGTTCTCGACTGAGCTCCGGTCAGAAGGAAAGTGATGCATCTGCACGTGATCTTCGAGGGGCACGAGAGGAAATCGCATTCAACATCCAACAGCTTAAAGCTAAACTCAGTCAAGCCCAAACTGCTGAGAGACGACAGCTAGCCAATCTCACCATGCTCAGCAACAGCTGCATTAAAAAATTACTGGACATCATAGGAAAGGTGAATTACTTACCTTATCTCACAAAAAATGAGTACACCCTTGACATTTTGTGGTCACAAAATATTGACACTTTGGGCACAATTTGGCAATTTACACTTAAGGGTGTACTTACTTTTGTTGCCAGCAGTTTAGGCATTAATAGCTGTGTGTTGAGTTATTTTGAGGGTACAGCTAATTTATACTGTTATACAAGCTTTAGATGAAATACTTTACATTATACCAAAGTGTTTAATCTTCTGTGGTGTCCCATGAAAAGATCTAATAAAATAGTTACAAACATGTGAGGGGTGTACTCACTTTTGTGAGATACTGTACATATTAACACATTGTTTTACAGGTCATAGTAGGCACTTCTCTAATAAGAATATGTAAACGAATCCCAAGGTACCTAATTCACTTATTAACTCCGTGGTCCTATTTATTTTCCTCATTAAGGGAGAGAAGTTGCTACGTCTTGCTGAAATGTGTCGCAAGCTTGAGACGGAACAGGAGAAAGTGCTACCTTTCTACGTGTCCTCTTTAAGTGCAGAGGAGTTAAGTCAGGAGCAAGCACAAGCTACAGAGGCACCATCTGAAGAGTTAGCACAGGTAGATTGATTTACTGTGTATAAAGTAAACACTTACGTAAACATTCATTTCCCAAAAGTCTCTAATTTGAAACAGCACAAAAGCCTACATATTCACACATAAAATAAGAGGATGTCATTGACACAAGGCACAAATCTTTCTTCACAAATCTTTCCAACAACAGAGACTAATATTATTGTGCAGTGGATCCTCTGCTTGTCAGGAATTAAGTGCCATTCCATTCTTTGTGCGCGGTAGCATTTCATGCCTGCTACACTTCCACACTTCTGGACTGTAGAAGTGTTAATTTGACACTCAGATGAAGCTGCCAAATGCTGCTGTTGCTCAAGTGTAAGGAAAGGTCACACTAAATACTTGTCAATGTAGCCTACAAAAGCTGTTTTTTCTGATTTTATTTAGTTTATTAATACTTCATACAAATTTTATGGATTTTGTAAATTTTCTGAAATAATTATATATGTTCACTCTACCATAGCTAACACAGCAGTACATCTAATCTAATGGTGGCCTAGAACTTCCCCATAGTACTGTATACTGTATGCTCGATTCTTGTACTCGAAGTGTTGGATGTGGGAGAAATATTTAGGAGTAAAGACCTTAACGTCAGACCTTAAAGCAACTTTAACGTCAGAACATTTTCAGTTTCTGCAGTGTTTTGGAAGCTAACCACGGTCCACCATTAAACGTACCTGAAATGGTCCTCTGGGTGCCAGAACTGGACACTACAGCAATGGAAGAAGGTTGTCTGGTTTTGTGAGTACTGTTTTTGTTCATCTTTCTCCTTTTCCTTTCCTTTGCTATTAGGCAATGATGGACTATGCAGATCTGGAAAGGTTCTGGCAGCGTTACAACAAGGTCCTACTGGAACGTTTCTGCCTACAACGGGAGAGGATGGTTTTGGGTCGGGAGAACCAGCAGCTGAGGATTCTTCTTAAGCAGTACCTGGATGGAATCTCTGTCAGTGATGAGGTCCTACAGCAGCATAACTCACTGCTCATGGTGTCCCGTCCATCGCTCCAAACATCTCCATCTTCAGACACACAAAGCCATAAGCGCTTCTCAGTTATAGAAGCAGCTCATGTAGTGCAGCGCACCCTATACTAGTACATATCCCTAAAAAGTCAATTTAAAAAGCAGTCCTGTTTCAAAGACAGCAATGCTTCAGACATTTCAGCTTTTCATGCTTCACAGACACAAATGGTGTAAATCGGACAAGTTAAATAAAGCATGTTAAAGTATTATAAAGTATTAACACTACCTATTCTTAAAAAAAACTGATATATTAATAAATTGTTGTGTAATTATGTCTGGTGAACGATTCAGCATAATCAAATTCCACACTCTAACTAATAAAAAAATACTATGTATGAGTTTAAATGTATTTTAATAATGCCCTTAATAGCAAAGGTTAAGCAATTTTTCTGTAGTTTCTTCATAAATCACATAAATGTCAAAACACTAAAACCACTTTTCATTTTTTCTTTTTTATTTAAATAGCATATAGTTCATTTTATGTCACTTCTATTTCTTCTTGATTTTCTTGTCCTTGCTCTTCTTCTTTCCCTGAGGTTGTGTGTTGGCCTTCTTGTAGAGGTAGAAACCCACCAGTCCCAATAAAGTGGGCACAAGTGCCAGACACACAAGGGGAAATACATCATTTACCAGCTTCTGCCAGGGAGTCTGCTGCACCAGTGATATCACCTCCACCTCAAACTCCAGAGCAGAGTCACCTACAGATAGAGCATTGTGAAAATGTAGCTGCCGCATTCAAGTTCAACCCAGTTCTGTGTAATAGACATTCCTAAAGTATCTCCGCTTTAGCTGAGTTGTAGGATCACATTTCAACAATCTCCCTATTTTAATTTAGTTTCTGACTAAACCTGAATAGGTGTTTAAGAGTATCAGTGAGATCAAATGGAAAGAAAAATGAGACAGGTACTTGCATTCATTCATTTGTTCACTTTCGTATCCACTTAATCCTGAACAGGGTCACAGTGGACAAGCCCCACTGTAAGTCTACTCCAGTAGTCTTAACATTTCTCCCCATATGTTTTATCAGGGATCTCTGTGAAGACTCGGATCAGCCAGCATCTTGATTCTCATTACTAAAATCTGAGCTACCAATATCAACATCTTAAGTTAGATAGTTTGCATGTCCTACCCATGTCTGCATGTATTTTTCTCCAAGTACTCTGGATTCCACCCACATTCCAAAAACAGACTGGGCTTGTAACCAATAAAGTTTTGGCAAGTTTAAGCTTAAATGTATTTATCTCATAAAATATCAGCAAAAAGTGAGGATTACTATGGCTATGTTTGATACATTTTCAAAGTGAAATCATTATACTTAGTTGTTTTATATGACTTGACTGGATTGTATTCTGATAATAACATTAAAAACACATGCATATACAACTGCAGTGTACGGACCTACTGGAGGACTCTTTATCTTCGTTTGAGTCTTGTGACTGTATTTTCCAGCAAGGCAATGCAATATGCCATTTAGTATGTTAAGGTGATGGAAAGGAGGAGGGAAGTGTGGTTTTAAATTCACCAACAGTTACCTGACTTAAAATAGATTACAATGGGAAATCTGAAAAGCTATACCCATCATGCAATGTAGATCTGTAAACTTGAACTAAAGCATATAGCATATATGCATATTTCTTCCTAAGCTAAAGACTCATCATTCCCAATCCTTCAGATGTCACTACATTAAGAACCTTTGATAAACCTTTGTCAAGCTCTATAATACAGAGTTATATTCATATTTTAGAACAACAGAAACTGCCTTCATCTTTTCAAAGGTCATCCATGCATTTTTCAAGACACTGCAAAACAGGCTAAATCAGAAAAGGTTAGGACTGAAATATGCAAATCCCTTCTTTTGTTATTTAGATAAGTGTTTTTAAACATTTCAGTAATTTTCTCACACATTTGTTGAAATTGGAGATCCTCTGCCCATCACTGAAACAAATCATGACTGCAGTCACCTATTGACATTACCTGTCTGAAATCACATCATTATATAGTTTTTTTTACCTCATTACTAGCTTGAAATGATCCCCATCCAAAATTGTTTGTTATGTGTTGCAGGCCCGAAATGAAGGGATGGATGTTTATTAACAAATGAAATGAAGCTGACATCTCACTTTCATACTGTATGCATTTAACTAAAAGTCAAAGTAAATGTAAGAAGCACTGTTATTTTAAATAAGCATTTTCCATACTGTCCTAACTGTTTCTAATTTGGGGTTGTATTTTTTTATATGAAGCAATACAAAACTATGCTAATAACCCAGCTATTTAATTAGCTGATATTATCCATAGGTCAATAAATGTTTTTTTTAATATTTTACTTAAGGGTTATAATTGTTATATAGGCCACTAATTGAATAGATTTGGCATAGTACATTTGAGTTGTTTTTATAGTTTAATATTACTTATACAAAAGTATCCTGTACTCATTGTACGCAGTTTACTTTTTATTACTGTATGTACTGGGTACTTTGTGTAAAACTAAAATGTCCTATTACAAGTCTTTCAGACACAGGGGTCTGTTTGTCACAGTGTTTATGGTACTGGATCAGACGACCCTTAAGCCCCTAACCCACAAGTTCTTGAAATGAACTCCACTATTATTATTATTATTATTATTATTGTTGTTGTTGTTGTTTCTTGTAAGAATTTATCACATATACATTTCTTCCAAATACAGCACAATATCAGCTATCGTCTTATTGTGGATCAAAAACAACATAATTTCCCTTTCTCTTCCTTATATTTCCTGTCAGTAACTAGCTTGGCTTCCTCATTGTTATACCCCTTCCTGTACACTCATCTCACCAGCTTCTGTATTACTTGTGTGGGTCCTGATAAATTGGGTTTTAGATACATGGTTTCAGATTGTTGGAAATAATCTCTTTGTTGTTTCTTGACAATTTATCTAGTTCAGTTTTGCTAAATCCACATTTCTCAGTGTACATATTCTTTCTCATGTGTCTAGATATGTTGATGTGGTTGGCATCATCTCTCAATTAATGTTTGGTGTACATATTCTTTTTTTTTAATTTTCCTCTGTTATGCATGGAGTTATTTCCAGTGTGTCAATGTATTTCAGCATTCAGATATTCTGAAATCGGCATGTCAACACTGGATGGAGTATAGGGCACACATGCCCTGTCAGAATCCTGGAAATCTGCTGCTACAACATCTTTTAAAAAAGAATCTTATTTTTACTGGATTGTATGCATTCATCTCTTTTAAGATCTCTAATATGTGTGTTGCAACTGGTACCTGGGATAGTTGGAGGGTAACCTCTTTTTCCATATGCTAAATGTGAGGGAATTGTAGCCTTGAATTTTTCTCTAAGGATGCAGAAAGTACAGGCATATTACACATTTATAAGGTAGGTTGAAAAGACATAAATAAATCAGTTTGAAGCAGATGTAACAAAGCCTTTAGATCATATTAAAAGGTATAAGTTTCACATAGAAGACCCTAGATATTAGTTTTTTATACTTGAGTTTGGCAAAATTAAATTTTGATGTAATATGAATGCTTCAAGGTAATTACATGCAAAATCTTCAGAACATTCTCAAACATTTTGCAATAATGACACTTACCCTTCACAGACACCAACCAAAGCTTGCTCTAGACCTGTCAAATAAATACAGCATGTTTGCATAGCTCAGAAAGTTGATATAAAGTTCCCACATTGCCCACTGTTACTACTAAACACCAATTATCTTCAACAATATTATCTAAAAAACAGAATTAAGTATGTAGTATATAACTTTAAATATCAGTTCATCACATAATGTGAACTACACAGCAGATTTTTCAGGCATACCTGAGATGACAGTCCGCTTTCCAAGTTCAACTACAAGTGGATCACGGGACAGAGAGGAGTCAATCACCTTCCCATCCATCAAGCGCCCCTGTATAGTATTGTTTTAAAACAATATTTTAGCATGATAATCAATACAAACCAAGTTTATTTGGGCAAACAAACTATACAAGAATTTCAACACATTGCCCTTGTAAAGCAGAGACACCCCTGTCTGGTCACATGACAACTATAAACCCAGTTCCCTACTTGAGAAGTAGCAAGATTGGGGAATCCACCCTTGGCAGAACTGCAAGGCAGTCCAGTGTAGTACAAAAAATCAAATTAAAATAAAAAGGTACTAAATTATTCATTTGAGATGCAAGTTACTGATGTGGTACCACATTTATATAATTTTTTACAATTACTTATTTTTCATTCATTAAACTCCTAACATGTAATTTCACCACTAGTTTGACTATATTCACATTTCATGTATATAGTGTTAGACTTGTTTAATATGAAAGATAACAATTTCTCATTTGTACCGCCAAATTCGTTTTTTCAATTTCATTGTCATTGTTGGTTTGTTTGTTAAGTGTCCAGATTTGTGAGTGTTTTTGCTAAAAGTGTGCCACATCTGAATAAAAGTTTCATTTTAAAGACAGAGGCTAGGTGTGTACCTTTAAAGAAACCTTTGATGATTATTGACCATTGTGGTACATTTGCTGGCATAGTTTCCTTTGGTTTTCATCTTGGAAAACAAAATCATTCTAATCTAATGTTCCACAAGTGCTCAGAGCCTCTCAGTATTCCACACAGTTTGCTAAATAATTAAGTTTGCATAAATGATAAAACAAATGCCAACGGAAACCTGTTTCTCCTTAATTTGTTCTCTAACAAACAAATTAAAGTATAATGTGATTTTTCCACACAATTTTAAATAAAATTACTATTTTGGGTATAATGACACTGCAAATGTAAAACGCAACAGCATAATTTATCTTTTTCAGAAGGGGAACAGTCTGAATAGGCTAAAATATTTTACATTTCGCAAAGACTGGAATGAAGACCAACAGGAAAGAGTATATCAGGGCATGACAAATAGAATTTTGAAATTTTGGGGTCCAAAATTTCTGATAATACGTTATAGCTATATGGTCATTATGACATTAGTAAAACAGCAAATCTAATGGTGGCCAAATAATTCACAGCACTAAATCTACCGTTTGCCTCATTATATTTCATCTTAAGTGATTTTAGGAAACATCTGTGACAAACTTGATAAACACAGGAAACATAACTGACAATACACTTATTATTGACAATACAGCATTGAAGTTTCCAATGGACAATGAAACATAAAGTGTAATAACCAGTACATAACCAGTGTAAAAAAAGTGGATGACACACATATAGGCTATCTCACGCTACATGTACAAGAGCTTTCTCTTTTCCTTTTGTGCTGTAACCCAAATAATAAACAATAGTGACTTTAAGTCTTTTTGTGCTTTGGTTGACACATGGCTGTAGTGTGCTTGGACTGCTGCCCAGCTTAAACTGGAGTGCTGACGTGTTGCTCCTCCTCTCCTGGCATGCTGTTGCAGAAACCCCGGCACACACAACCACTGAAACCCTCACACCACGTAAAAAAAAATCTAGTCGAGGTCACGTTGTTACGCTGACACATCACCATTTCCTGCTATTATAATGGTTTTTCTCTTTAGTGCTTAAAACACACGTCACCGCTTATGTGACGAATGCTATGCGACTACCATCTCATTCATAAATCGTCCACAGAGCTCCACAAAATCCCGGCTGCTCCATAAGCGTCGACAAACGCAACCATAACCGGAATGACTTGTGGCTTTAACATCTGGATCTTGGACCAGGCCATTTGAACACCATCTAACGTTAATGTATTCGTACAATCTGACTGCATACCGAAGACTAAAGTCCACTGGGCGGCGCCTGTATGTTGTTTTTCTATAGAAAACACAAAACGTGTATTCACTCTGTAGTTGAATAATTCCGTTATTCCTTACCGTGTAATGGATCTGAAGCGTGTCGCCCATCGCTGAGGTTACTGTGCAAGTCTCTGGCTTTGCCTTCAAACGAAAAGCAGAAAAAAACGGTGTGCAGAAGTGTGGAAATGCTCCTACTGCGAAGCAACTTTAAATCTGAGAGCGGCATTAGAGTGCATGATTTAAGCGCAATAACGTTTTGTGGACGTTCTAGAAGGCTCATCTAACGTGTCTTGTAGGTGAGAATAAGTCAAACGAAGGCTTAAGGGGAAAAAAAACTTGCGGACTCACCAACGTTTCTACCTCCAGATCCAGCACATTTCTCTCACTCTCCTCTGCTGCAGCCAACACAAGCACGGCCAGCAAGGCTGTTAAAACTCTGCTCGCCAATTTCATTTTACTTCTGCCCATAAAAAAACACAGACTGCAGCTGGCTAAGTTCCCTGAAGATGTTCCCTCTGTACACGAGGATGCGTCGTGAATGAAAGTCAGCGGGCTTAGAAAAGCACTGACCGACCACACGCACAACTTAAATAGAGGAGTCGATGCCAGTTAAGGCTGATGTGTTAGTCTGCTGGACTGATAAGAGCAGAACACAGCCTGGTCTCTTTTACACCTGGTTTTAAAGAGTCTCCGCCTAGAGCATTCCTCTAGCATCCCAGAAGTCTCTGCACACCGCCGTAGTACCTCCCACTTCGGACACTGGGTGGCAGTGTAAGAGCTCTTTAGGCAGGCACACGTAACCAAAACCACAGCACTACTTCATGTTTTCCTTAGCAGCTAGAGGGCGTTGTTGACTATCATACCAGTCCAGCCTTCCCTGCTGGTGACTATCGGACTCAAAATCCCAAGCCTCACATGATGGCGACAGTAAACACTTACCACTCGAGCCCCGCATGCTGGTAAAAATCTTATATTGTATCCCAGCCTTTCATACTGATGACCATTATACCAGCTATCCCAGCCTCCCATGCTTGTAACCCTCAAGTCCCCCTCTCAGATCCCATGCTGGCTAACATCAGGTGAGGGATATCATCAAATCCATCTTACTGGAGCATGTGCTGAAGTGTGTGTGTAACCTGAAATGGATTGGTGTCCTGTCTAGGATTGGTTCTCACCTTACTCCCTGTTCTGTTGGTTAGTTAAAAACGAATTAATAAACCGATTTCCAAATTATTGGCCACTTCACTGATATTTAAATGATAACAAAGGTCAGCATACAAATCATGTCATTACAATGTATGCAGGTCATTAGCATGATATGTTGTTTTGGTAAATTCCTGCCATTAGCATGTTGTTCGGTTGGTGCTGATCAATTATCTTTCCCAACATTCCTTTGCTGATCAATCCATAATATCATGCTAATTTATCAGCAGTTCTGCAACAATATCTGCAAGTCCTTTGCACCTGCCACTATCCCAAGGGCAAATGTGCAACCTCTCAACACTCCAACCATTTTCTCCTTAGACATATATACTTAATGTTCTCTCACCTAGAAACCCTATCACATGTCACCTAGATCCCATCCCATCACCAGTCTTGCATAAGATTGCTCAATACGTTCTCCCCTTCATCTTTTCCATCATCAACAACTCCTTGATGTCTAGTCATGCTCCTTTTGCCTTTAAAAGTGCAAGAGACCTTGAAGAAACTCACACTAAATGTCTTAGACATTAACTAACACAGACGGTTATCTCTTCTCTCTTTCCTTTAAAAAAAACTAGAACTTGCTGCCTATAACCAGTTATCATCCTTTCTCATGAAGAACAATCTACAGGATTACAACCAGTCTGGTTTCAAGGCAGCTCACTTCACAGAAATGGCCCTGGTAGCTGTTTCTAAAAAAAAAAAAAACAGGTTGCCAGAGCATATAGACGTCAGTCTTTCTCCCTTCTGTCCTCCCTAGTCTTGGATTCACAGGCTCAACCTAGCAGTGGCTTGCTTCCTACCTGGAGGAATGATCTTATTAGGTTTTATGGAGAGGGTCTATATCTGCACTAGATGATCTTACAACTAGACTTTCACCAGGGTCAGTTCTGGAACCTCTTCTTCTCTCTCTTTACACATGTTCTCTTGGTGAAGTTATAACCTCTCAAGGCTTCTAATATCACTTTTATGCTGATGAAACTCAACTCATCCTTTCTTTCCCTCCAATAGATATGCAAGTCTCCATCCATATCTCAGCATATCTGCATCATAATGGATGTCTGCTTATCCTCTGAAGCTAAACCACCGCAAAAGTGAACAGTTTTACATTCCTGCAGATAGATCCCATTATCAAGACCTTGCCATCTCCCAGTTTAACTCCTCCATCACACCTTCTGAGAATGCAATTAACCTTAAGAGGTATATTAAATGACCAGCCGAGCTTCTCTGCTCATATTTCCAGTCATGCAAGTATCTGCTCTACAACAAAAGGAGAATTTGACACTTCATTTCCAGAGAAGCTACCCAGGTGCTACCCAGCTTTTTGTTATATCAAAACTACATTACTGCAATGCTCTTCTGGCCTCCCAATGCGTATAATCAGACCCCTGGAATTGATTTTCAATCTGGTTTTCAATCTACCCAAGTTGTCTCATGTCATCCCACTACTGCGTTCACTTCACTGGCTCCCTGTTGCTGCCCCTATCAGACTCAAAACCCTGATGCTTACCTAAAAAGCTAAAAATGTAAAGTGAAAAAAGCACCATCTCACCTAAAGAATCGAATCAAACCATGCTCTGTACCTCATACACTCAGAGACACGTGGCTTGACTGGATCAAGTAAGACATGTATCAGACTCTTTCTTGGCACCCAGGTGGTGGAATAAACTTCGACTGGTTGTCCAAAAGGCTGTGTTTCTTGCTGTTTTCAAGCAGCGACTATAAACTCACCTCTTCACTCAGCACTTAAGTGAAAATACAAAAAAATAAAAAAATACAAAAAAGACAAAAACATTTGATTGTGTGGTTTTAAAGTTTACTTGTACTAACATTATGGTTTTTTTTCCTACTAGGAATAATGCAGTGCACTTTTGCACTTTTGTTAGTTGCTCTGGACAAGAACGTCTGCTACATGCTGTAAATGTAAATGTACAGACCTTTCGGATGTTTTCTATGACTTAATTCAATAGAACACCTCTCCAGAGCAAGTTACAACTGCTACAGTCTTAGCAACGTTTCCTTCATTCATTCAATATCTTCTGCTTAGTCCACAAGGGGTCGAGGGCCAGCTGGTGCCCATGCAGCACCTCTGGGTGCGCGGGCAGGAACAACCATCGTAGGGCACACACACACCGTCACACACTAAGGGCACTTTAGAGACACCAGTTAAAATACCATACATGTCTTTGGACTGTGGAAACCGAAGTGCCCGGAGTAAACTCACGCAGAAACGGGGAGGATATACAGATTCCACACAGAAAGGACCCTGACCACTCCACCCTGGGATTGAACTCGGGACCTTCTTCCTGTGAGGCAACGGGTGCTACCCACTGAGTCACCATGCTGCCCTGGAGGCAAGTTTTGGTTTAGTGAATTAACTAAAGCTTTCTAAAGGTGGCAGCTTGGCAGTGCCTTGCTAGGACTTCAACCACCATTGCCCTCACTTAGTGCTTCATGTAGATGATTGTAAATGATAAATCTATGTATTGATTAATTAACCACGTATATAGTTAGGTAATAACATAATTACTTATTTAAAGGTACCACAGTAAAATAAGAAGCCATAATTTAAGAATCAGAACTTGCTTTTCTCGCTGTTCATAACCGTCTGAAATAGCATGTTAGTGTTCGTGTGAAGTTCGTGGTGAAGGGGTTTTGCTATGTGTGTTATCGCGAGAAGATCCCAATCCTCAGCAGGCCTACAGTGAGATTTCCTCCTACGTCTCTGCATGCGAATCAGCTGGTGTCATCCTCAAAGGTAAGGCGTATTTGTAAATGTTTTTATTCCCTCATGATTACAGTCGTGGACCTGTTCAATGTAGACGATTGTGCGCTGTGATACAACGATTGTGGGAGTTTATTTTGTGGTTGTAGAGAGAGACATGTCGGCGGAGGACGGTTTCAGCACTGAGAGCTGGTTAGCTCCTCAATGTCGGAGAATGAATGAACACAGCGACCTATCGCTCGCCATTGCGCCCTGACTTCTCTTATTTAAAAAGCGTTATTTCATAATTGTACGGAGCTATTTTGTTATAATTTAGCTCATCTCTTGTATAGGTCGATGGTGGTGCATCAACTGAAGCATGGAAGCATCTCATGGAGATATTGATAAGATATTGCAGCATTTTTTCTATGTTCCAGATACGAGCACACGCCGACATAATGGCTTATTATCCGACTGAATGTAGTTCTTTGTCTGCTATCTTAAGCCGAACTGATCAGACAACAAACAGATTATATGATACAGACAGTTAGTATTTTAACAGGCGTCATTTCAAATAATCATCGGTCTTATTTGCTCTTTGCTTATGTTATTCGAAAAAATGGCCTTCGTACCTGATCGCGTCGTGATCGTATCGTGATTGCAAGCTAGACTATAAAATTCACATTTAGGCAATTAAGCAAACGTATGATATATATTTGATGTTTTCATGTAAAATGTGTTGGTGAAACCGTGAGGGTGTAAATGCTCCCAGCACCGAATAGCTCATAGTAATTCCCATCCATATTATTGACTATTGCTTTGAACCATATGAATCAAACACACTTTGAATTACAAACTGTTTACATGTTCCACTATATGTACATGATATGTAGCCTATATTACTATTTAAAATTAATTACTTCTTTGGCCTATATATATATTGCGAAAATATCAAAACAATAGCATGATATTAATCCAGACTGTAATATTGGTTTTATAGTAAACATATTCTTCAAGAAATCTAAAGCATTATAGAGTACTTCAGAATAGTTCAGTACTATTTTAAGTACCGTCATAGTACATTAGTAATAACACATCAATAACACATCCTAACTGCTTAATCCTGATCAGGGTAACAGTAAATCAAGAGCCTAGCCAGCAGCACTGGAGTACACAGAGTAAACTGACATGGACACGGGGAGGACATCCAAACTCCACACAGGCCAAATGGAGACTCTCTTAGTACCAAGACTGGTATTGAACCCAGGACACTAGAGTAGCACGAGAGGCAGTCATGCACCCTAACACACCCTTAAGTGAATTCCAAACACACCTGTACATTAGACTGAAGTATGTAGCATGTATCAACTATAAAAATGTTTAATTTCAAAGCTTTATACAGAGACTAAACAATAACTAAAGTGGCAAATTAAACTTAATAGTCATGGAATCATACGACAAACATGAACAAACATAATAATTGAATGAGAAGTTGTAAATGGAAGCTCACTGACAGACATAGACATTTTGATGCTGAATAATGCAAGCATTTTTAAGTTACCACAGAAGTAAATGGGTAGCTGTAGTAACAGATGTTTGTGTCAAAGGACAATGTATGAAGATCATCATATATCTTGGTTTAAGGGACAAAAACTTGGATTGCAAAAAAGTGGTCTGATGAGTCTGTTTTCACCATATTTCCAGATTTGGAAAATAAATGTTCAACTTACATTGTTAACCCCCTAACTGTTACAGGTGGTGGGTAGTACAGAATGGTATCATTTGATTGCTGTATGTGGTTGTGTAAGAGCCACAAGTTATTGTTTTTATGGAAAGATCAGATGTCCTCTTTCTTGATGATATGCCAATATTACAAGATGATACCCCAATACACTACACACACACACACACACACACACATACACACACACACTCACTAGTCATTTTATTGGCTACATGTAACCAACCAAACATTTGGCAACAACTACATACCTACAACTTGATGTGTACACATGGTGAAGATTGCAACGTTTTTCCAATATTCTGTGTTTAATTTTGGTGAACCCATACAAATCGTAGCCTTAGTTTCCTGTTCTATGCTATAAGGAGTGGCACCCAATATAGTCTCCTACTGCAGTAGCCCATCTTTTTAAAGGTTCAATGTGTTCGGCATTGATTTTCTTCTGCATATCTTGGCTGTAAGTGGTTACATTACTGTCACCATGACCAAGTCTGGTCATTAACAAGTCATTTTTACCCAGATTACTGGCAATCACTGGATATTTTCTCTATTTCAGACCATTATATGTAAACCCTACAGGTGGCTGAGTGTCTTGCACCAAAAACCATACCATGTGCAAAGACACTTAAATCAACTTTCTTCCTTATTCTGATGCATTGGTTTAGCCGATTGTCTTGACCTACATGCCAAAATACATTGTTGCTGCCAGGTTGGCTGATGGATGTCCTACCTTGCAGCTAACAGGTCTTAAAGCTTCTGCTTCTGACCTCTTGTTGCCAGATAACACATGACACAGAGTTTTTGTGCAGTACATGCCTTAATAGCTCAGAGTTTGTTTGTTTGTTTATTTGGCTTCTTTAACATCGCAATCAGCATTAGTGGCCATCTCGGCCACACACACAAGGTTATATCCATACACAAGTTCATCTCAAGAATAGTCATATGCCAATTTAGAGTAATCAGTTAACCTAGCGCACATGTCTTTGGACTCTGGGAAGAAACCAGATACCCACACAGACACAGAGTAAACATGCAGACTCAGCACAGAAAGGACCCAGGCCACTGCCCCCTAAAATTTAACTCAGGACCTTCTTGCTGTGAGGAAGTGGTGCTACCCACCGAGCCATCATGCTGCCCGATAGCTCAGAGCCTTGCAGTTCCGAAAACAATATCCTTCTGTTATTTGCTGACCTGCATTCATTATATCAAATTATTGGTTTAGATGCCATGTAAAACGCATAAAACACACTGCTATAGATGGAATTAAGATAAAAGGGAGTTAGGACAACAGATGAGAATTATTTGACTGAAATGTCAACTGTTATTACAAACCTCTATATAGAGATTTAGTGAGTAAGGAAATGCTCAACCCACTGTTTAATGCAATTAAACAAAATACAGCTTCCTTCTTTTGTTTGTGTGATACAGGACTCCAGTTCACGACTGGTATGTGAGCTATAAATAGGGCAGTGCTAATGATATTTGCACAACCACTTGAAGAATTGGGGGGTTCGTGTTTTTTTAGGTAGTCAGTAAAGAGTGATGAAGAGATTGGAATGCAGCCTTAAGAAATGGAAGAAAATCTGGGCACATTAAATATGTACTGTATGTCTGTTGCATTCAGGTAAATATCAATTTCCGGGTGTGTGCTATTTTCTTGTTATATCACTTTTGTTTTGCCATTAAGCTGTTATACCTTTTTAGGTCAACCTTGTTGACTGTGAGTATTTTGCCTGATTATTCAGCCCAGAGCCTAACAGCACACCCACACATGTATTCCAGATTGCTGGTGTAAAGAAGCTTACTGCTGAATCATGGGGAATATTTTTGGTAATCTACTGAAGAGCCTCATAGGAAAGAAGGAGATGAGGATTCTAATGGTGGGATTGGATGCCGCTGGTAAAACAACCATCCTGTACAAATTGAAACTGGGTGAAATTGTGACCACTATCCCAACCATTGGTAAGATTGATTCCAAAGTTTGGTGGTATTTCAGTTTGTGTAACACTTTATTACATTAGGACAACCTGACATCCTGTTAAAAGTGTGTCTTTAATAAAATTAAAGACAGCAGTCATGGGTGTGTGGGTCAACTGCATTTCAGGTCTGCACGACATTGCAAAAGACACTGGGACAGGGGAATTTAGGGCTAGTACTGAGGTTAAAAAACTAAATAATGGTTTTCTTTGAAACAGGTGATATGATTCATTGCAAAAGCAGTAACAATAAAAGGGTGATTCTTTGAAGAGTAAAGATGTGCAGAGGAACTAATTTGTTAACAAATGTGTGAGAAAATTTATTTGAAATTTCTGAAAGCGGTGTTTAAACAATGTTGGAAGGGAAGCAAATCATTCAGATGGTATGGCACCAAGAAGCATTATTCAACAATAGCTGATATAAACACACGGGCAAGGGATTATTTTAGCAAACATTTGTCAAGCACTACAGTATAAAAATACATTCACAAAGGCCAGTTAAAACTTTACTGTGCCTTATGTTAAACCTTATGTTAACTATGCCCAGAAGCAGCATTGACTCTTCTGGGTCTGGAGGCATCTGGGATGGACCATCACACAGTGGAAACGAGTGTTGTGGTCAGATTAATCAGTATTCCTTTGATTTATTGGATTGGGAATGGATCAAAGATGAACAAAGCTCCATCCAGACTGTCCAAAAGAAAGGGTCTGTCATAGTATCAGTATCAGTGTGTCAGTGCCCTTGGCTAAGGTAATTTACAATTACAGTATATGATGGCAGAATTAATACAGAAATATAGGGGATAATATTTTGATCATAGTTATCTTATTCAAAAAGTACTACAATTCATCCAATTAAACAGGACTAATTACTCTCTTTATAATGAAGCATGCAATTGGTCAGTGGTCACTGACGATATCCTATATGTTAAGAAAAGCTTACTGTCTGTCACAGTAACAAAATGTATCACGTTACGAAGGCATAAAGAGTGTAAAGCTACTACACTGGCCTGTCTGCAGTCCTGACCTGTCCCAAAAGAGAACGTGGTGATTTTTAAAATAAAAAATTGTGATAATGACAACTCGTACTGCTGAACAATGTGTTTGCAGAGAGAATGGGACAAAATAAAACCTGAAGCACTAAACTAAATGTGCTGAAAAATAATGACAACATTACAAATTGGTAGCTTTATTACCATCCCCACCATATTTGGAATGCAGGAATGAATGTTTATTAACAAATGAAATGAAGTTTATCAGACAAAACACTGAAATATCAAACTGTCTACAATTAAATAAAAGTCATAGTGAATGTAAGAAATGATGCATTTCTTAAATTCCACACTGTCCCTTTTTCTGATACGGTGATGTAATTGTCGTAAGTGATGCAGTTGTTTTAGGAAAACAGGAACATCATACTAGTTGACTGTAGTCATATTATAACATGTATGCAATACGTCTTCACAAATCAAAATATGATTATGTAAAGGGGTACAAATTGTGCTGCTTCCTTCCAGGTTTTAATGTGGAGACGGTGGAGTATAAGAACATCAGTTTCACTGTTTGGGATGTGGGTGGCCAGGATAAAATCCGACCTCTCTGGAGACACTACTTTCAAAATACACAAGGTAACCCATCAATCTTCCTTTTCTAAACAGACGTTTCCAACTTCGTTCCTCAGTTTGACACTCCTCTTGGCCTGCTTTGCAGGTCTGATCTTCGTGGTGGACAGTAATGACCGAGAGCGAGTAAATGAAGCCAGGGAGGAACTGATGAGGATGTTGGCAGAGGATGAGCTGCGTGATGCCGTTCTCCTCGTTTTCGCCAACAAACAGGTGTGCTACATTTTTTTTTGCATTTCTCACATCCTGCTTCCCATCTGTCCCATCCCTTTTGAGGACAAAGTGTATCTGATTACCCTCAGTACCTGCATTTTTAATTATGCAAACATTGCCTTAACTGTTGTATTTTTTTAATCTCAGGACCTACCTAATGCAATGAATGCAGCTGAGATCACAGATAAACTGGGCCTCCACTCTCTGCGCCACCGCAACTGGTACATACAAGCCACTTGTGCAACCAGTGGAGATGGCCTGTATGAGGGCCTTGACTGGCTGGCCAATCAGTTGAAGAATAAAAAGTGAATGGTCTTGGTCAGGTTTGGAGGGCTTACTGGGAAAAGGGAGGGGAGGTGGGTCATCTTTTTATTTCATTTTGTTCTGTTCTTTTTTGGCTTTTGCAAATGTATGGCTATTAGAGTCAGATGGTATGTGTAAATGGACTTTTATCACATATGTTCTCACATCTAAATATACACTATATGAACACGTGCAGATAGACACCTACACAAGCATACATTTACATCTCTCCTCGAGGTTACTTGTCTTTATTTTGAAACAGGCTACCTATCGAGACAGTGAAAAACTGCAATGATTTACTGTTACATTTTCTTTGTCTTTTTCACAATAACACAAAGCATTTTCTATACATAGACAAATGAACATTTTCCTCTAAAACATATAGATATGATCACCATTTCAAAATGGTATTTACAACGTATATTTTCTAGGGAATATTTCAAGCTCTTAATGCAGTTTATCTCACTCCCGCAGAGACACACACATACAAAACCCACACGCTCCTGCTCACATTAAGCAGCTCTGTGTCTTTTCCTCCTGGTAAATAACTGTGCAAATCAGAGCTGAGTAGGCTGTAAAAACATGCTCCCCGCTGTGGTCTTCTGCATGGCTTCTTGTTCTTCACTGTGCCTGTTAAAGTCTTGTGGTTCACTAGATGATAGACTGCATGTTTGTGTCGTGGAGGTGTAGAGCTGCTCTTTGTTGCATGCTGCTTTGTGGTGATGCACTTTCAAATCTGGTATCAGGAATCCCCACTAAGAATATTTGACTAGAATGTATAGATGGTTCATGTAATGAAGAATGGACAGTGGACACTTTTTCGCATGCTACTGTGGACATCATGCATGCTACTGTGGCTGATCTATCAATTGCTTAGGAGTAAAACTGGATAAAAGATGGAATATGGAACTCTTTATTCTGGTTATACTTAATTTGTACAGTAGAGTAAATGTTTTGATAGACAGTAATGTGCACACATGAATGGAGATAAGAATCACATTTGTTATTTGTCAGCATCATGCTTTTTCTGCATGGCATGCATGCTATACTGTTGTCCTGTTAGTTAGTCAGTTAGTTAGTTAGTTAGTTAGTTAGTTAGATAGATAGATAGATAGATAGATAGATAGATAGATAGATAGATAGATAGATAGATAG
>JAUZST010048180.1:0-25327 GCA_034779995.1 Parotocinclus haroldoi | reverse complement strand
TATGTTACATAAATTATAGCACATCCCGTCTTGTAACATAGGGCATGTTCGATTAGAACCAAAACGATCACATCCCGATCCTTGGTCCCATTAACCGGATTCGACTGTATCCCCAAGTTTTTGTGTGCAGTGCATTACTATATCTTATTAATTAGGTAACGTAGTTTAAGTATAAGAGCTTTATCAGTACATATGACTTGGCAGAGAATCTGTTTTGATTATTGGACCTCTGCATGTATAGAGTTTGCATGTTCGCCCCATGTTGGTGCGCATTTTTTCCAGGTACTCTCGAAGTCATTGTGTGTGTGTCCTGTGATGGATGGGTGCCCTAGGCAGGTTGGGTCCCACTTTGCTTCCAGTGCTGCTGGCTATGCCCAAAAGGCTGAATTGGACTAAGTAAGTATGGAAATTGTATGATGGTACATTAACCCACCTCCCCAGTGGTCCACAATCCACCATCCTACAATAGACAGACAGGTTTTTTCTAACTATAATCCACCACTACAATTTACATTTTATTTTCAACCTTAATTACACCTACACTAATAATCTTGCATGACGTTTTTTATGTAAGTGCAGTTTATTCTGCAAGCGATGCTTCATGTCAGATGCACTTGGCCTAATATCATAAATGTATTCGATTTTCACAATTATTTAAAATATTATAAATTTTAAACCGTACCCGTTACTATATAAATGCAGATCTGAACTAAAATGAATCTACCATTACTGCTTATGGGTTAGAGATTTAGCTTTAAATCCACTCTAACACTGCCATCTTCTGGTGCCTTTGACCCAACACAACAGCCACCGTAACCTGTCTGTAAAACATGTTATTTTTTATAAATATACATTTTTGCATCACAATTTGAGTGAAATGTGGAATCTTGAAAATAGAGAGCGTTACCCATATAGTAACATCACAACATGAATTCATACTGGGATCAAATTAATCATTCGATTTTGCACAACCTGTATGTATCCATGCCTGCTCAAATGACTAATTAATTCGAAAATGTATGCATTTTTTTCAAAGATTGAACTTTTAATTTTAATTAATTAAATTTAAATTAAATACAAATTCTAATATATAAATATATGCAAAGTAGAATAATTTTCACTCCTAGTTTCAGACATTTGGATTCGTCACTGTTGCTCGGTTGCCAGATCTGCTTATTCTAACTGACTTTGGACATTTTGATTGCTTGGGGCCGGGTGCTTAAGTCTCTCGTGGGATCTGACAACCCTTCAGTTTTTGGCAGCAGTTGGTGAAGTGACACTTATTATTGTTGCAACGCCGTAAAAAAAAGCACTTCATGTCTTTACAACAGCTCTAACTTACTTGCAAAGGTAAGGTCAATATGTCATGTGTGCTTTAACTGTAAGTGTGGTATTAAACAATATGTAGCTAAATGTGTCAGTACTTTTATGAAGTAGAATCAAACATTTTTGGTGAAAACACCAATTGGTGGGTGCTAAATCAACTGTCATTGATGTTACGCTAGTTAGCATAGCTAAGATACCTGGGAAGTTAATTAGCCACGCATTCCAGTGATCAATAACGGTCAAAAACGTTATAACGTAATAACGTCTTTACGTTATTTTCATCAGAAAACCTACGTGAAGTCTCATTAAAGTATACGTCATTGTAACGTGTAATTGACCCTAGTAGCTTTTTGTAATTTGTTGCATATTTATATGATAGCCTATGTAGCTGTACTTGCTTATAATAAATTATTCTTATTTGTTTAATTAAAGTGCAAACAGGTTTATTTTCACTACAGTCATTATAACCAAGATGAAAGTAGAACCAGTGATATTCAGTGATATATAAAGAAATTGCTTGGTGACCCCAGTATGCTACAACTTGTCTCATCTGAGGCATCACATTCATCCATCCAACACCTTTAGGATAAACTAGGATGTCATTGCAAACAAGGCGTTATCACCCACATTAGTGTCTGACCTGAAAGTCAAGGGCTCAAATCCCACCTCTGCCGAGCTGCTACTGTTGGGTCATTAACCAAACCCAATTGTATCAATTGGAAATTGCTGTGCATGCGAGCAATGTGAGTGTCTATAACTGCTCATGTCTCACTGGAATGAGGTATTCAGTAGACACGTGACGGTTTTTTTGTGGAAGCATTAGCGACGTACCGATATTTAATTTCTCAGTCTGATGTAATAGCCGAATTTTTGCATATTATTTTTGCAGATACAAATGTCAAAACCCATAATTGAACCTTTCTGCATTAATAGAAGCCTTAACATTATAATACATATATAAACAGTTGTACAAACCTGGATCAGTAATTCATTTAAGCAATAAAATATAATAACATAATAATAATAAGCAATAAATCCAGTTAAATTAGACATTAGGTTTACTGTAAACGTAAGGTGCAGTTCACTAAAAGGGAAAATCGTTTTATTAAATTTTATATTGCAACCTTCTTTTAAAAGGGTAAGAATTATGTTGTTGCCTTTAATCATCACAGGCAGCAGCAAGAGCAATTAAATATAGAAATAAGCTTATGACTGAGAAGCTCCAATAAATAATAGAGCTGCGTGCATAACTGAAGAAAAAAAAACAAAGAAATGTTCATATGCAAACATGTTATAAATATGGGTTATAATATCGGCTAAAATTCTAATATCGGACGGATGCCGATTACCGAATCCATATATCTGCAAATAATATATCGGCCACCGATATATCGCACATCACTAAGAAGAACAGAATTGTGCTGCGGTATTGTACACCAATCAGATAATTGAATGGTCTTGTTAATTAATGCTGCTTAACACCACTTTCTGTGCACACTGATAAAATCCTTATTACGGTCACAGTAGTAGTAAACATGTTTTTTTTTTCTATCTGAAAGCCTAATCAGAACTGGAACATCAATAGACTGTGACAAACATGCCACGAGGGATCCTTCATTACCAGAGCTGGGTTAAACCCGAGCCCCTGAGCTTCTCTAATCATCTGAAGCAATAAGCCTGTCTAATCAAGGGGAGCTACTGTTGCCCCTCCTATCACCTGATTGAAGGCACCCAGTGGTAGTAAGATCAGCCTACAGCAGGCTGTTATTTACTGTTTTCCACCATGCCAGGTTCAGTGACATAAACCTCTTTAGAGTAGATCTTTTAGAGAAACAATGTCACCCGAGACGGGTGCGAGCATTACACTGGGATCTCCTGTCTGTCGGCAGCTGATTAGCACGCAAAAGAACGCAGAGCATTTATCATTTACACAGAGGCTTAAAGAAATAAACAGCAACTATGTGACATCAGGCTCTAAACGCCACAAAGATCCAGCTGTAGTAAGTAGACAAGCACAACAGGCACGCAAGAAGTTAAATGTAAGATGTAAGTTAAAGGTAAGTTTCACTTACCTGTGGCTTAGTTTGGTCGTTTTCTCTGTGAAAAAGGCAGATTTATTTCTATAGCACTTTTTTATAGTGGAGCACAAGGCAACAGTGGAAAGGAAAAACTCCTAATTTGCTATAAGGAAGAAATTTTGGAAAGACCAAGGCTCAAAAAAAGGACTGCAGTGGCGTTGTGCTGTACTGTACACCAGAACGTTCAAGAGCCACCTCTGCCAAGCTGTCACTCTTGAGCAAGAGCCTTAACACAATTTATTTAACTGTGTCAGTTCTAAGTCACTCTGGATGTCTGTCTCCACATACTCCAGTTTCCTCCCACAATTCAAAGGCATGCGTTAGGTCAAATGACCTCTCTAAATCGACCCATTGTGCCCTGTGATGGATTGCCACCCAGTCTGGCATTCAATCCCATCTTATGCCCTGTGCTTCTGGATAGGCCCCAGCTCCCCGCAACCCCCTTGCCCAAAAATGTTTTTATTTGTAGAACTTTAATGGGTTATATGTTTTAGTTTTAGGTTGATACCCAGTAAATATATTAAGCAATTGTGTATGTTAATTTAACTTTAATGAGAATAATCTGACTAATCTAATCTTTGAACGTTTCCTCTTTACTCTCTATTGTAATTGCTTATTGAGTTGATTGTAGTTCCAAGTGGAAATGACACTGTCTTCTTTAGTCACTGTTCCCACAATTGTGGAGATTATTTAATGATGAGGCTTCAGTGCTCAGATGTCACCTAACATAAAGAGAGAGAGCATATAATACTAGATATTAATAATGTCAACATTTTAGACCAACCCAAGCCTTAATGAGCAAAAATAAGTTGCGATACTAATTTGTTCTGATACTGAATTCATTTAGACATAAAGGAGACTGGTGTAAAACCAATAACCTGTTTAATCCAAATTCTGATTTTTGCATTATTAATTGCTATTTTCAGGTATTCGAATGGTTGTGGACATGGAAACAGATTGTGCATGGTGAGGTAAAGCATGGGTATCACTAAATTTGTAAAGTAGCCAGACTGACTTTTTATTGTACTGCACCAGAACACAAGAAGAACTTTAGCCTGGACATGTCTGTGTCATCCTAATATAGTTATTGCTGTAGGCTTGATTTGTACTATATGAATTAGCAGCTCGGGTGGCTTGGGAAGGCTAAGAGCCAACTGCTGCTTTTTGATAACCTGGGTTCCCATTGCAGATGGTGCTTGCATTACAAAGATTGGGTGGTGCATCTATGGAACCCTGCAATGGACCGTGTGTGCTTTTGCTTTCACACTTTACTTATATACAGTAAGTGCTCAGATGACAATCAATGGTCAAGGTTTGATTTATGATGGTCCCTTTTCAAGAAAACATTTTTGGCTCTCTGTTAATATAAATAAATGCGACAAAATGATTGTCCATGGTAATAACCCAACAGTGAATGAGTGGTGGATTGAATTATGTTGAAGAAATGCTGGAATTTGTTTTTAACATTATTATTTGGCTCATGGTTTATATTTCCTAGCAACAAAAAATCTTAAAGAAAACCTGAGAAAGAAAAATGACTTATTTCCAATAGTTCCAGTTCTCATACAGTCACTCGGACCACACCGGAGTGCAATAATACCCTCTCCTGGAGTCCTCCTCCAGTTCACGTAGCATGGCACGGCACCAAAGCCGCCCCGAACACGAAACACGAGATTCTACAGTGACACTGTTTACTGACCTAAAATAATTAACCCTAACCCAATTTTGACTCATATTACATGCCGTATTATACTATATTATATTTGTGTTATATTCTATACTCTCTGTTTTCTACTCTTCACAGTATTATATTTTGTGTAATTTATTGAAGTCTAGATATAATCCTGTTTTCTACGGTATATTTAGTTTATGTGTATTTAAAATATTTATATAAACGTGTTAGTATTTTAAGTAAGTTTTATATATATATATATATATATATAACTAGGCTGGCCCAAGAGGTTAGGTCCCTTCTTGAGTCTTGCTCCATTTCGAGAGTTTTCCTTGCCACTGTTGCCCAAAAGGTTGTTCTTGTGCAAAAAGCGCTTCAGAAATAAATTTGACTTGACTTGACTTTGAAACCCCAACAAACTGATGACACTACTTCAGAAATGTCATACAATATTTTTCCACATCTTGATCTCTTATAGCTCCTACAATGCTCCAAAGCTTCAAACTTCAAAGCTACATGGGGGAAGACAGATCCTAATGAAGCAGTTCGGCCTCAGATGATCAGAGGGTCAGACAATCACATCAATATACATGATAAGAAATGAACGTGTCCTTCATTAGTTCATGAGATTGTGACAGGGTGATACGTCACTGTCCAGCCTGCAGAGATTACGTGTGGTGGGAGGTTCAGAACGAACGTTTTATCATCAAAGGACAGGTCACATCCACCATCCACACACCACATTTATCAGCCAGTCAGAGTGTGTGTTAAACGCTTTGAAATGTCGTGTACTTACAGTGCATTTCTTCACCTGATTGCATTCAGTTTTTTGAAGGTGTTTGGATACACAGGGTTTTTTTTAACATCATCTTAACAAGATTTTTTAATGATCATTTTAATGAACCAGTTTTGGGTGATTTTAAGAAATATATTAAGTCGATATATATGGCTTTTTTTTCTTATTCCCCATTGCTTTAAAAATCATTTTCCAGTTTTTAAAGTACTTGTGAAATACACTGCTTACAAAAATCAACGAATATTTAATTATGAAAGATTTCATTTTGAAGTATCCCCTAATTTTTGTGCGCAGTATAGAATTTAGGAAACAGAAGAGTCACATCCCTCAAATCTGATTTCAAATTTCGCCGTCAAATTTATTGCCAATCCTAGAGGTCCATGTACTTTTAGCACTTAATGATTTGTACAGTTGGAACATTTTCCTTAATAAATAAATAACCAAGTGTAATATTTTGGTCTTGTTTCTTTAATTTTGTTGTCTCAATCTACTTTTAGGTTTCATGTGAAATCTGTTTGTCATCATAATCATGTAATATGAATTTATGGGCATAGGATATAGTATAAGATGGTGCATATCAAGCTAGAGAGCTGTTTATCGTAGAATATCGACATGCCTTATTCTGTACATTTTGTACAATGTGTCGCTGGGCTCGCTGTGTGTCACACTCCAACTTGGCACATGATGAGCAGAAGATGGCAATTCTTGTGTAGGCCACAAAGCTGATGAGCAAGTGAAGAAAATTGGGGGCTTTAGAAGATAGGACTCCTGCGGGGAACCCTGCTGGAGTCTGATTACAGGGGAGGGGGTCACTGATCTGTCATCAGCTTATGTGGGATTTTACTTTAGTGAAGCTAGAGGAAGACATAGAGCAGGAGGTTATGAGGATCAGCACACACTGCTATGTCCATTATAACAGTTTGGGTGTGGGATCGATGGTAATCATGTCATATAATCATATGAATCCATTGTTCCATTTATTTACATAAAGTATATTCTAAGCCGTGTTTAAAACTTTTCCATAATATTGTTATATGAATACTATTCTTTCTTTAAGTTGATATTGTTTATATCTCATTCTTGTTTTTTATTGATGCAGACTGCATTTTTGTATTCCTCATGTGCTGTGGCAAACAGATTTTGATCAGGTCTCAAGCTAACTTTAAATGTGCTACACTACATATCCATCCTTACACAAAGACTCCACAGTCAAGTCGAATGCTTTTCTACTTTTCTACAGATCTCCTGCAGACAATACACTTGAATATGCATTCGACATGGTGCTTAGATGGAACAGCTATCTAAAGGTGCTTTCGTGCAGGAGGAACGTTGTCATAGTTCTTAGAACCGCGCCCCCATAGTTGCATTTTTGCACCACAGGAAGTGAGTAGTTGTTAAAACACTGTCTATATGGACTTCTTTGGCTCCCACATGAGGGCAAGGTCTTTTCTCAGCACAAGGAGAGACGTTAGTATCCAATGATTGGTCCAAATGTAAGAGTAAGGCAATTGGACCAGTTGTACAGTAGTGATACAGAAGTATAGTGATTTATCACTGATGTTCAGCCCAACATGCCCTTACACCAGTCACCATATAACCAACAGGTCTTTGTGCTTAAAATGCAATAGAAGAGGTACAACACGGTTTCAAGGCATCTAAAAAACATTAATATGGGAACTTTTTCTGGAGGGTCAAATTAGGGGTGGGCAATATGACAATATCTTATTGTATCGGGATTTAGTTTGTTATTGTGATAAACAATATGTTTTACTGAGGATATCGAGGATATCGTCAGAGCTTCAAGAGCACTGACCAACTGCATGTTTCATTATAAACCGTGTCATTAGTCCTGGATTACTGGATAAAATATGGGATAATATTTATTAGTTTTTAAGAACGCCCTACTGATGCATTTTATCTTTTATCACATGTATCGTGAAAATGTCTTTAATAATCGTGATATAATATTTTTTTACCATATCGCCCAGCCCTAGGTCAAATTGTCGCTTAGTTTCAATTTACTACAGAAGGCATAACATGCTTCCTCCAAATGGATGAATTCAAGATAGTCACACTAAATTGACAGCTCCTACACATAGAAATGCCACATCGTCACTTAACAACCTACATACTTGACCGTGGTTCAGTATTCTTTTGATCATAAGTCCCAAGAATTCCAGAGAGAGGTCTCTTGTATTCCTTCTTGGTCAATAGTGGCAGGATGAAGTCCTTGGTTGTTAAGTGACCTTCATCAGGTATTTTGCTGTAACTCTGGGATTATTCTTGATTCTCCTAATGAGACAGCTAAAGCCTCTTGATGAAATTTTGGACTTTCTCCCAGAATCAGACCGGTTTTCTGCTGTACCATAAGTTCTGAACATTAATCCAATGCTCCCAAAGGCGTCTCTATGAATGTCCAAGGTCTTGGCTATCTACTTATACCTATTGCAAGTTTAGTCCATTGACATTATATGCAGCTTTCATGACAGCTCCATAATCATCACCATGGTTGCAACAAACATTAAACACATCCGTGGGTTGTGCTTGTATATATCACAGCTGAAGCAAATTTATGCTTGTTATCGAGTTCCCAATGGGGTAGTCATGTTTGAACTCAACTTCATGGAAATCCAACTAGCAGCAGGTTTTAAATGCAACAAGATTATATAGGTGTTCAATAATTTCGTCATGGCAGTATTAACCAAATATCATGATAAACTGAAATACATTGATTTGCTATATCTTTTAACTGGTAAATACTTTTACATTTAAAAGATGACTTATTTTCTTAGAGGGGTTGAATATTTCTAATTATATGTGTGTAGTATTAGGCATAAACGAGCACTTTTACATAAAGCATCATTTTAAATTCCGCTAATAAGTTTGAAATTATTTTGTTAATGACTCATTTGGGCTTAATGCGGCTTATGAGTGCACGTCACTGGTAATTGTTGGCACATGTTGTGTTTGTTTGTCTCTGATAATGAATTGTGTGTTTATTGCTTGCATTTGTGGTGGCATTAGTAAACATCATTATCTCAGCAGGGTGCAGCATCATCTTAACTATTCATGAGTACAGACCTCACTATCTCACTCCTCTTTAAAAGCTTTTTTTTTTCAGAAACTCCTTTCCAAAACTAGAAACGATTTCAGTTTACTGGGGTTAAGGTTAGGTATTGGTTTAGCATAGATTTGCCACAGTAATATTATGTGGATGGAAAATCTCAACATTGATAAAAAGACAAACCGTGGATCATTACAAAAACCAAGCCTTGAGTTGTTGGAGTTTAAATAGGGGTGCTCTGTGGGGGTGCACACAACCCCACAACCGCAGGGTACCGTTCAAGACTCCAGTCTGGGATGATTTGAGCTTTGTGATTATTTGAGCTTTATCCTGCTAGAAGTGGCCATCAAAAGATGGTCCGCTGTGGTCATAAATGGATGGACATGGTTGGTAACAATATCCAAGTAGGGCAGATAGTGTGCAAGGAAAATATCCCATTAAACCACCAGTATCCTGAGCTGCTCCTGCCAGCCAGTAATAATTCTTGCTTTTATATTTGCAACACAAAATTTCTGATCCTTCCATCTGAATGTCAAAGCAGAAATCAAGACTCATAAGATTAGTCGTAATTTCCAGTCTTCTTCTGTCCTGTTTCTTTGAGTATGTGCAAACTTTAGCAAGGTTCTGAAATACCCAGATCGGCACAAACGACCTTACCAAGTTCAAAGTCACCTAAATCACCTTTCTTAACCTATTCTGATTCTCGTGATTTACTGATGACATATTTGCAAGCATTTGTACAGGTCAGAGAGAGTATAATGAATGTATTCGTTCTGTGATTAGACAGAACAATTATACTCTACTCATAACACAATTTAACCTTGGCCCAGCAGAGCTCTTAATACATTTGATCCTGACATTTTTATTCACCCTTTTTACACAGTTTTACAGCTCCTCAAGCTGCTCTATGTGACTCCGTACAGTACTCAGATGTGGCTTGAATATATGGGAGAAACCAATAAAAAGATCATTTCACACACTATAAGTCATGTAGCCCCTGAAACAGTTCAGGGAGGGGCTTCATTAATTATGAAGCTCAGTGTTTCAGCAAAGCTTCTACTGAACACACTGAGTTACAGCAAGAAGAGTAATCACAGCCCCTGACTCTGCAAACACCAAACTCTGCACCACGCTAGAAGTTTTCCTGACTGATGAGGTCTGGATGAAATCCTCAGAGAGTACATGTAGGTGCTGAGCATGGAAAGCCAAGCCAGATGTTATGCCACAGGCCTAGCACAAGCTTCGTCTGGTACATGTTGGTTATAAGTTACGATAAGTCTCCTGGTATACAAGTATCCATATCCAAATGTTGTTTGTTGTATTATTTTGAAGTATAAAGTTATTTAATAAAAGTAGTGTTCTTAAATGGTTATGGTGTACCTGTACACGTGGGCCTTCGATTTGTGGTACTACCTTGCTCTAAAATCTAAATAACAGTCCGTCCAGTCAGCTGCGCTATTGCTTGCATTGCTGAGAAAAAGTGAGCCTTAGGGAAACCAGTTAGTTTGAAGGTAAAAACACCAGCCAGGTGTTTACAGGCTAATGGGATGGCAATCAGATTTGATCCTCACAACGTGTTTGGAAAAGTGTAACTTTTCTAACTTCTAGGCAACTAAAGGGCTCTCTCCCATTGGTTAATTTAATGCCCACCATCAGGAGAATGCTGAAAAACAATAATATGTATGGCATTGTTGAAAGGAAAAAGTCACTGCTCTCCATTATGTACACAGTTACCTGTCAGCAGATGAAAATTTTGTGAACAGAACATTTTTGGAAATGGAAGGTTAAAATATGGCGAATAGACTGAACACTGCTTTCCAGCATACAGATCCAGCATAATAAGATATTTAAACTCTGAAACAGGGTGATGGTAATATCACGGTTTTGGTCTGTTTTGCTGCATCTGGCCAAGGATGGCTTTCCGTTATTGATGGACCAATGAATTCAGAATTATACCAGCTCAGGACAACTGTCCATAAATTTCAAGGGAATTTATGACTAAATGAAGATTTAGTTTAAAAAAAGATCAGTTTACATTTTATCATGGCAAAAAATCTAAGATTTATTCCACAGCCATATTGAGTCATTTGAATGTCTTTATTAGTATAGACACACCTGGATTTTCAGGCCTTAGATATATCAAGGTATATAAATGTTTTTCTTAATAATCAGAGTCCATAGCTTTATCTGTAAGACAGAGGAGAGTATGGGATGATCCTGAGCAGCTCTCGTTTTGTTTGATGTGTTTCCCTGTAAACTCTGAGTGGAGTCCTCCCCCACGTGTGAGCCTCTGTATTAATGACTGAGGCTCACCTCGCTGGGTCAAACCCATTCAGGCCTGCTGATGGATCTCGTCTACACTCCTCACATGTGCTGCTTCATTCATCTTGCAGCAATCCAGCGAGGAGGACCACTCGGAAACTCCCGCTGCAGAGTCAGGGTGAACTGACGAGCAGAGAAGGATTTTCTCATATAGGTCACCAGAGTGCCGAAGAATACATGTATAGGTCCAAATTACCAACACCCAAAATCAAACGTGCAAAATACATAGATAAACACAAATAACCATGGAACAGTGGTGGCCCAGTGGCTGAGGTGATAAACAACTGACCAGAATACTCAGGGTTCTAGTCCCAGCACGACTCTTGTTGGACCGTTGAACGAGGCCCTTAAACCAAAATTGCTCATAATGTACTATTGTACTAATGTACTATTGCATCAGCTGTAAGTTTACCTGGATAAGTTTATCTTTTAAATACTTTGAATGTAAGTAAATATTGGGAGAGATAGATAGCTGGCTAAATTAGGAGAGGATGCCTTGCCACTGTATCAGTTTGTCACATTTCTGTTAATGTGAAATTTAAACAACAAAACCACATAAGCTTAGGGATTTTGGCTACAGAGTAGTGGTGCATGTAGCATTCACTATTGGGATCCATTCATCCTGTCAATTGGTTGAACAATTAGAGTAAATGTAGCTACAGTAGCTCATCTTTTCTTAGTTTAAAAATGCAAACGCCCAATTCATGCATATTGTAACAATCTGGAGATTTTGTGTAACTTAGACAGAGCATGCAATATTTCTTGCTTGTACACAGTGCAAATTAAAGTTAGAGACTGTTCCAATATACCGGTAACAACTTAAAAAATTATTACATTCATTATTGATTAATATTTGGAACGTTCCTCTTTCTGCTGCATTATATGTGAGCTGAATGTGCAAAATCTGATGAGGTTATCCAAGATCCACAATATTCCAAAGAGCAAATTGTGATGTTATGACTTTCTTAAGATGAATACTTGACTTTAAACTGAACGCTTGACTTTCGCAGTCTTCAAACGCACCCATAAATGCTAGATGGGGTTTAGACCAGGTGAGTCCATGACAGCATTCTTGAAGTCTTCTTGGTAGCTGCTACAAAGTGTGTTAAGGTGTGTTTTGGATTGTTATCTTGCTGCAGTGCGAATGTATGCTGAACAAAAATAATTACGCAACACTTCTGTTTTTGCTGAGTTTAATAAGTTAAAATCAAAGAACTGAAAACTACTTTTACTGTATTGGGGGACAGAAAACCAGTCAGTATCTGGTGTGACTACTTGCCTCTCACAGTGCAACACATCTTCTTCTCATGAAGTTGATCAGGGTGTGGCATGTTGGACCGCTCTTCTTCAATGGCTGTGCGAAGTTGCTTGATATTGTCAGGAATTAAAGCACGTCGTCGTACACGCCGATTCAGAGAATCCCAAAAATGTTCGAGGTGAAGACCCCGATGAAGACAGCGAGCATGCAGACGAGCTTCCCTAAGATGGTTTCTGACAGTTTGTTCACAAATTCTTTGGTTATGCAAACTGACTGTTGCCTCAGCAGTCCGGCTGACTGTTCTCAGATGATCTTGGAGGTGAAGATGGATTATCTAAGCAAAGAAGAAGTGTTTACTAACACAAATTTAGACCAACTTGTACCGTGTGCATAGGAAAAATCTTAGACCTTTAAGTTCAGCTAATGAAAAATGAGAAACCAAAAAAAGTGGCGCGTTTTTATTTTTGTTCAGTATATTGTCGCCAGTGCTCTCAGGCATTTGGACCCATATAAAAGCATGTTCTGGTTGCACAATATTTTTCTATTGTGCATAAGGTTGATTGGGTTTGAAAATCTCTCTCTTTATAAAGGAAGTCAGGGATGCTTAAAAGAGTGGAAATGGGATATCGTAAGATTATCGTAAAATGGAAGGAAAATGTAAATGCTTTGAATTTATTGTATGTATTAATAGTCTAGTTAACTGTTTTGTTGTATTCTGGAAAACCACACAAAATGAATAATAACTGTCTTCAGTGACTGGGAAGGGTTTTGTTGCTTTAAAGAAACCAGTTAAGGACTGCAGTGAGTTAAACTCAGAAGAGGTTTATCCAGATAAAATGTTTCTCTATTAACTCTGACAGTGCCACTTGATACACCCCGAGGACCCAACAGTTTATTGGAGGTTTATTTATTGAAATACCTTCTAAGAGCAGTATTCCAAATAACCGGTTGTGTGATGTGACCTATCGGAATATGGAAGGGGTGTGGTCATAAGAAAACTCATTGCTGTCCAAGCATCTATCCACACCCCCTCTGCGTTCTGATTGGTTACCTCACATCTTCCTCAGAAGATATTTTAATGAAAAAACTCCCACCTGCAAACCAACGTCCCACTTACTGACCAAAGCCATGTCTGACCTGTGCAGTCCTCCTACCCTTAGTGGGCTCTTTTTTGAAAACCAATATACGGTCATTTTATTTAATACATTACCCCACCACTGCAGGGATCCAGGCCTCCGTCTTAGTACTGCCTTCTGATTAGGTCTGGCACCTAGTGTTGTCCCGTCCAGGGCATTCTCAGAGAATAGCTTTTGCATGCTCCATAAACTTGACCAGTAAAAGCAGGGTTACAAATTGAAAAAACCTCTATATCTTTGTATGTTAACAATTGTATTGGAAAAAAGACTAGGTGGTTCATTACAATAATCTAGGCATTTGGGGGTGCAGTAGTATACTATACTAGCCCACCAGTGCAGGGGCACAGATTTAAGTCTCTACAAAGACCTGCAATTGACTGGTTCACTGCGGTCTCTGGGATTAGAGAGCTGGAGCCACCAGAGAGGTGAGGTCGAGGGGGTCTACCAAAATATTTAGAGAAATTTTTTGGCATTTATGGCATTTAGCAGATGTCCTTATCCAGAGCGCCTTACAGTTCATACAGTCTGGCAATCCAAGCAACTGTGGGTTAAGGGCCTTGCTCAGGAACCCAACTGTGGTAGCTTGACAGAGGTGGGATTTGAACCCTGGACCTTCTGGCCCATAGTCCAGTACCTTACCCACTAGGCCACCACAGAAATGAAATGAGGCAATGAACAAATGTAAAGACAACCTTTTTTAGACATATGGTAGGTCTTAAAAAGTCTTCCCGTTCACAATTAGATCACAATCATTAAGACCACATTACCTATTTGTGTGATGTGTTACTGTGTTACTGTGTCTTTCTACAATCAGTTTAAAAAAGGTACACTTTATTGATATAGAGTGAGGTGGTAAGTTAGTGGAATGTAACTATGACCCCAAATCGGAGAAAGTTAGTATTAGTATCATAGTATAGTAAGTTAGTCAGTATGGAAAATACATTTACTTTGACTTTGATTTCGTTGCAGACAGTATGAACAGGAGATATTTTTATGTACAACATCATTTCATTTGTAAACGTTATCCATTGCTGCATTTCAGTTCGCCAACACATACCAAAACATTTGGGATGGGGAAGCATTCACCACTTTGTAATGTGGCCATTCCTTCTCAAAATACAAGAGACATTTACAAAAGCTACACGTCGTAAGGTGTACAACAGTACAAGGTTGCGGTTGTACTGCTTTGACTTTGCAATTGTAATTATCCACACATTCTCTATGGAGAACGGCTTAGGACTCGTGTAATATGTGCAGTAAGTGGTTTTGCATTGTATCTTTAAAAAATGCAGGGACGTCCCAGGAAGGGATGATGTCTTGAAGGCAACTTATGTTGCTCTAAATTCTCAGTGTACTTTTCTGCATTAGCGCTGCCATCACAGAACTGAAAATGACCTTCACCAAGGGTACTGACAAAACCCCATGCCATGAAAGGCCCTCGCTTTTGGACTACTTGCTGGATGTTCCTTTTCGTCTTTGGTCCTCAGCACATGGCATCCATTTCTTAGAAAGAAATATGGCATACTGATTTCTCTCACCACAATACACGTCTAAACTGTGTGATGGCCCATCCTAAATGCCTCCAAGACCAGATAAGGTGAAACCAATTCTGGACATGGTTAGCACAAGGCTTCTTTTTTGTACAGTATAAAGTTTTATTTAACAATTGTGAATTTAACTTGACAAAATGCTTGACAAAGGTTTGGCAAAGTAATCCCTTGCCCATGCCCTTTACAGACTGAAATTCCTCCAGATTCCTGAAATTGTTTACTGATGTTATGCACTGTAGATGTAAATAATTTTCAATATTCTTTGAGGAATGTTGGTTTTAAACAGGTACATAATTTTCTCACACATTTGTTGACAAACCTGAGATCAAAATGTTATTTTGTTGTTGTTGTTCTTTTCCATATTTCTAACTCTTATCCCCTGTGCCAACTGTTTTGGGTGTGTAAAAAGCCTGAAATGCATCAATCAATGTTTTTTTTTTAACAAATTCAGTTATGTTGAGTGGAACCAAACATATATTATATTAAGTTCATGCTGTCTAAAATAAAAGAAAAGTCAAATCTAAAAGTCATTAAATCTAAGAAAACCAGCACCGTTCCAACGGTTACTTCCCAGGATTATCTGATTTGTGGTTGGAAAAGAATGGAACAAATACACAAATAGCAGTCAGGTTATCAAAGCAGCAGTAAATTTACCATAAAAAATTTTATTGAAATAATATTTCTACAGAGCGCAAAGTGCTCCTCCTCTCTGTGCCAAAGCACAGGCCACATTTTACACAGCTTTACACAGCTGTACACAGCTTTGCTTCAAAGCACCCGGACAAAATGTTCAGGGACATCACCCCAAGTCCTGAGTACTGACTCCTAAAACACCCTGGGTCTCCATTTTGACCTTGTTAAGTGCATCAGATGTAATAAGGCACACTTATTCGCTCGCTATACATGAGTAAACTTTACTGTTATGCTGTTCGAAGGGTTGGTGACTGGAACTGAAGTTCCTCAACGGTCACATCGATGTCTATGTTAAAATAGTAGATGTATTTGGTACATATTGGTGTCTCTGTCAGCACATTCTTTTTTCGTGTATAATACTGCATTGGATAGGAGTCTGAGCACGTGGTTCACATGGCCCATGAGATGTTAGCTGTGTGCTCTTTGGCCTTCATCCTCAGGACGGCGATGCTGGAGGACCGGCGCTCGAACTCGGGCTTGCTCTCGAAGGCTGCATGACCGTTGGCCGCCGGGGCCAGGAGCGAATCGGTGAAAAAGTTGTTCAGGGAGACGTGGTTGACGCCAAACTGGTTCTGCTGGTGGTTGGGGAAGCTCACGTAACTGTGTTCAGGGGCTCGTGGGGAGTGAGGGTAAGGCGATGGGACACAAGGTGGAGAACCACGTGGGAGCATGCAGGAGGAAACCACAGAGCCGCCGGGGGAAGGAGCAGGCCATAGATTATTGGGAATCTGTTTAAAGGAAGGAAGAAAGAATGCTTACGTGATGCATTTTTTTTTACCCAGTAAATCACATGGTTTGTATAAACACATGATTCGTATGGCAGCTGGATTCATATATGCTTCATATTATAAGAAGATATTCAATACAATCTATGAACTATGATAAGTTTACATTAAAATTAAGATCTGGCCCAAAAACCGGAATGAAAATATAGAATTTAGGATGAATCTACTGTGGAATCTTTAGAAAGTCTGGGATAAATGTCAGCTGGACAGAAAAGCAGGTCATTCAGCATTATGCAAGTCACATTTGATTACTTAAATATCACAAGATTCATTGCGGGAGCCAATGGTGATAACGCTTGATTTGATTTTTGTGGAGAAGAATTGGCACCCATGACCCAAAACTCAACACAAAGATTTGCAATAACTATCTGAAGACCAAAGAATATTAAAGAGTGCCGACTGTCACTGACTTTTCTCCACTGTACTTGGACCTAAACCCTGTCAAGTATTTATGGAGGGAATTGAAGATAAAGCCAAGCATTCTCTAAGTTATTCTTGTTCATTAAAAATCTGTAACAAAAGCTCCCTTCGCTCAGTTAAGATGCTAATTTTTACAATTAACATCTAAGCCACCCAGGGAGGGTCCCTTTTTGAGTCTTGGCCCTCCCAAGGTTTCTACCTTACAACAGTTAGGAAGCTTTTCCCTGCCCTTATCCCCCTGGCCTTGCTCAATTTGGGATTGGCTTTGTAAGATAATATTGTAAGCTGCTTTAAGACAACGCTCCATTGTAAATAAATCTGACTTGCCTTGACTTTATTCAATTTGAGTGACATAACGAGATGTGGTATGATTTAAATTTTGATTGACCTAGACCTTAACAAGTATTCATGGATAAGTGCCCATAGTGCTCTGATTATGGATGTACTTTTATTCTACTGAGTCACTATGAGTGACTATTTAATCAATGTATAACTCACAAACCAATGTACATAAGAGGCTCTTTTCAGATTTATATGAAGCACAAGGAGGCCAGGTTTTATCCACAACGACACATCGATTGTGAGCCTTGTGGATGATGCACCAAACATCAACACACGTTAAACATGTGTGAATTAAAAAACTGGGAGTTACTTTATAGTCTGAGTGTATTACTTAGGTAGAGGCCACCTGGCTTGGACTGATTTATTGTGCTATAATGCCAATACACATATTCTCTATTATATTTAATATTTTGGTTACACTGCTCACAAAGATTAGGGGGCATTTCATTATGTGTTTTTTCCTTTTGAAGTATTGTGAAACGTGTGTCCTAAACCAGGGGTACCCAAAGATTCTGAAAAATTCTTACTATATTTTCATTGACCAATGTGTTGAATAAATGAAGAGACCTCCAATACAGAATTAATAGCGACAACAAAGTCTGGCTCCAGATGCAATACAGAACTATGGCACAGCTGCCACTATGAGGCTGTACTTGAATGGCACTGTGGAAAATATAGGAAGACGTCAAATGCAATGGAAGTAGAACAATATGTCAAAGAAAGACACTTAAATCACAAAACAAATGTTGAATGTCACTGAACGTCCAGATTTGTTATAAACACTGCAGTTCGGTCAGGATGATCTTTTTTGTTCTTTTTAGCACGATAAATACATCCAGATTGCGCTTTTAGATCTGTTTATAAATGTTTTCATGTTAAACCAAAAATGTCCTACATACACTGACGCTTGAAAGTTTGTGAACTCTTGTTCAGAAATGTGCAAAAATATGAAAAACCAAAAAAAGGATAATATGTCATTTATTTATTAAGGAAAATGACCAAATAATTATATATCTGTGAGCGACAAAATATCTGTGTCGGAATTTCTACAGAAATTGAAAGGGTTCACAAACTAAAAAAAACCTAAAAAAAGAACTATAAAGACGAGTTATGATTCCTAAAGCTTTTTACTAACATCATTAACTCCTGCAATTAACTTTTTTACATACGCAGCACTATTATCTAATAAGTGGATTTTTTAAATCTGATTTTCAGTTAGTTTTGTAGTAGTTGAGTCCAGTCTTGGTTTTGTCTCAGTCCAAAGAAGTCAACATCAGAGGCTCAATATAAATTCAACTGTTATTAAATATGAGCACTTAATTCAAACAGAACATCAAAAAGCCCTTTCTTTACATACCTCGATAAAATCTGCACTCAGATTGGCTAACAGGGAAAACAATCTCATTCAGTCTCCAATCAATGAACAGGTTTTATTTGGAATCATCTGATGTTAAGTGTTCATTTTGGTCCCCTCGCTTTACTTACTTACAGTTTAGTATAGTTTCTGTCTGAGGGAAGATTGAAATGTTATGATTATGTTTTCACATTTATAATGGATGTTGGTGTTTATATTCAGTTGATTTTAGAAGGGAAACAGAATTGTCACCGCCATTTGCTTCCAAAAATTATAATGCTTTAGTTTGATATATATAAAATATAAAATATACTGATCACAAAAATTACTTTTAATTCATTTTGGGGTGTCCCCTAACTTTTATGAGCAGTGTAATATTCAATTCTAACTTTAGGCTATACATTGCTTTGATGTACAATATATTGCAAAATATATGGTGAAGTATACTGTTTATTATAAAAAATATTTAATCTAATATTTATTTATAGATTTATTAACATAAATCATGACTAATGAATGATTGAATGAATGTAAAGTTAATCACAAACTATTTTCTTTTTCAATTCCCTTCCTTATATTCTTATATGATAAAAAATCCATTTAAGTGGTCTCACTCTCGGTCTCAGCCACTTCCCATCTCAGTCTAGACTTGGACTTGACTTTAGCTGTGCTTTCTATAACACTGTTTCGAATATTACCCCGTCTAGGCTTTTTGACACAAAGACCACATGAAGCAGGGTTCATAATACACCTCTCACAAAAATGAGGCGAGAATTTGAAGCGATTAAAAAAAGAAACATTTGATTTCGTTTCTTTGAACAAGATCATCGGAAAAGCAAATGAAAAATCGAAATACGCAAAAGAGATGCAAACTCAATTATGGTGATTGAGTAGCTAATGATATATTGACGGGGATGAACAGAAGCGCGTTAAACTGGACGAGTGTGCCCCCACATTGACCGCTCAGTAGAGTGTATGGTCACCCAACACTGCCAAAACACACTGACAGTGATGGGGCAAGGACAGGACCAGATTTTCTTGGAAGACCTGTTACTTACAACCGCTGTTCCTAACAATATCAAGTCAAATCTGTTTTTAGCATTATCTTACAGTTAACCTGTCTACTTCTACCCGTCTAAAATCTTATATGTCCTCCTATTTATACCTCTGATCCCCAATTTCCTTTCGACTCTAGCCAGTCATGACAGCGAGATATCCGATCTGGCTGAAAGAGACCGTCTAGATGTGAACCCTGGTCTCTGTGATGGTGGACTAATGAATTTGCACGCTGCTATCTGTGTAAGTTATTCTTGGTAAATAAAAATGTTGTAACAAAAGTTCAGTAGTTCATCAAATGACTCTGATGTTATGCTACATGGTTTGTGTTGTAACTGTCAACCATTGTGTTTTGTCATGAAGTATCAACCAATCCATCAGAGCTTGTGCTTGGTTTATTTTACTAGATAAACATGCTTTATTGGTACATCATGTTGCCTGTGCTTAATCATCCATCTCGTTTGGGGAAACTCAAAACCATTTGAGTTCTGGCACCTGTGAGCTGAGCTCTGACACCTTCACATATCCAAAAGATACATTTAAATAGACTAAATCTAACAATGACTCTCTGCTCCTCCTGTCGTGGCCTACATGCAGCTTGGAATAATGGCCTGTACGTCCATATAGCACACTACATATCACATGGGAAACCTTTTCAGCCTTTAGGGCTACAGAACTTTTGGAATGACTTAACAAGATTGTGTGTTTTTTAAAGTTTTTGTTTTAAAAGTCTTTTAGTTATCCGTAGCTACTCTTGACTGGCGCTGTCTGCTCCATTTGGCCAGTTTACAAGGGTAGAGAAGGAGCTTTAAAAGCCAGGAGTACGACAGAGGACAGAGGAGCTGTACTTTGGGCTCTTCTTAATGATGCCAAGGAAAATTCAGACTTGCCAAGCGGAGCGCAGGTCGCCAAATTCTGCATGTCGTTTTTTTGTACAGTTAGTTATTGAACATAGTGCAAACAAATAAATGATGGACAACATGTGTTTTAGCACCTTCACATTATCCACCTCACAGATATTAGCACACGCTACTGCACCTCGTCTAAATCGAACCCTTTCTTTCAGTAAATACGTCGCTGTTATGATGTTCGGAATCTGTTACTGCTCACAAAAATATCCCCTCCTTTCAATGAAATACAGGGCTAAGGAACCTGGGATAAATTATAGTGAGTATAACTTGTGGACAAAAGTTTTGTAACTATTAATACAAATAAATCTGTATAAACTTAACCCAAAAGAGAGAGGCTATCTTAATACTACAAAGGGTATTTCATTTGACTTGTCTATTACTGTAGCTAAACTGTCCTAGGCCCACACCTCACTCGACCCTCATTTGGCCGCTCTAAATTGGCCCATGACGAGTGTGTTGATAAAACCTTGTGTCTGCTGTGAATATAGTCACTGATGCTGATATGCCGTTAAATAAATCTAATAAATAAACATTCAGTTCTCATACAGATAGCAATATGGGTGCACACACACGCACACACACACACACACACACACACACACACACACACACACACAGTCTGTTATCAGTTTTAAAGTGTTATTCAGTCCTAACCCTACACTTCACTCTAACCTCAACCTGAAAGACATTTAGTTATTTAGTTTATAAAGACTTTGTAAAGTGTGTTCATTAAAGTGTTTGATATTTTAAGTAAAAAAAAATCCAGTTGCCAATGTAAGCTTACATTGTTTGTGCATGTGGTGTGGTGTAACACACACTCCGCTGTCCCGTGCGCAAAGTATTACACTGTAAAAGTGTCAAATAAATTAGGACTATTTAAACAAAGATTTTGCCACTTTTATAAACAGAGCTGCACATATGATACACTAGAGTAAGTTCTTCTTTAAAGTACGGTACTGTGCAAAAGTCTTAGGCCACCACTAAATCTGTTGTTTTAGCAAGAGTGCAGTCCACCACCTTATTCAAATGCAAACATAAAATAGAGCAAATGTGTACACGCAAATTAAAAAGTACAAATGTCAGAACGAAATGGTTTCTGTAGGGTTGTGTTAGTATTCCATACTGAGCGTGACCACACCAAAGAAAAGTGTTTTTTTTGGCTGCTACCCAAAAAAATAACCATTCCTGATCAAGCTTTTTTGGAATGTATATGGCCCAATATGGCGTCCTGATAAAGCTGCCAGATGCTGCTATTGCTCAAGCGTAAGGGGCCACTGTAGCCTACACTTAAACTTTATTTTAAAAAAACTTTATTGATTCCTTTGGGAGCGTTCCCTCTGAGAAATTGAGGGATATTTTCGGGATAGTTTTTTTTTTTTGTTTATACTGCATACAAATTCCCTGTATTTTCTGGTCGGATTCTACATTGCGCACAAAAATGAGGAGATATTATTATTATTACCGGAGATTTCGTTTGGAAATATCTCCTAATTGTGTGAGCAGTATACTAAATAGACTGAGAAATATATATGTTTATATATGAGAAATAGACTGAGAAAGATATATGTTTATTATACGGTTAAAGCATCACATCTAATGGTGGCTTAAGACTTTTGCACAATACTGTAAGTCTCATAATAATGCTGAGCACCCATGACTATTCGAGTGTATAAGGAATCAGGTACAAGGAATAGTTAGTAGTTTGGGGCATGAGCTAGAGTTCAATCCAGTTGTGCATAAATAATTATGCCTATTAAACAGTTAGCTGATATCGAGAATAAAAAACGAACCTTTAGGTGAACAAGCAGATGCACATACCTGTGAGTAGCTGTCTGTTCTGGGTAGGACCGATATATCATACGTAGCTGCAAAGTGAGTTTTAGCTTGCTGGATCTGCCCATAGCGCTCCCTCTTCCTCCATTTAGCTCTTCTGTTCTGAAACCACACCTAGCAGCAACAAAAGGAAAGAGGGAATGAGATGATACACACCTACGGCTGCATACGGTCTAGCAACAAACCATTAAGTCAGGTACGTTTGGAGATTATTAACTCTGTATTATGAACCCTTTCAGCGCTGTTGGTTCCAGATGGAGCCAGGCATATTTGTGATTGCAATATTTTTTTACATCGAAATATGTGATAAGTTCTTACTTCAATCACAGTATTTTGTTGTGGGTTGTTCAGTAGGGTTATTCATCTCCACTGAATTATTACACACAAATCATTTTTCTAGTCGTGTACATGTTCAAACAAGCCAACGCCAGCAGGTCAATCAACACACTTCTTTGGACTGTGGGAGGAAACCAGAGTAAACCTACGCAGACATGGGAAGGACATGCAGACTATACACAGAAGGGACCCTGACTGCTCCACCCTGGGATTGAGCCCTTCTTGCTTTGAGGTGGCAGTGCTACCCACCGAGCCACCGTGCCACCCATTGCCAGTACCTTAACCACTGGGCTACAACAGTCCGAGCTGAAAGAATTTCAACAAATTCAGGACTGAAAAACCAGTTCAACTAGTAGATCTGCTGCGGTTTCCAAATACAGGATGACAAAAGGGAAAATGACATAGCTGAATACCCCAGCGTGTAATGGCTAAGGGGGACTATCTGTTATATCGGCTATGTCTAAAATATCTTGAAATATTGGATCAATGGCAAGTTTTATTTTTAAGAAGACCAGAATAGTCTCAGAAATCTATGGCCGCAATTACATTTGCAATATGTTTTGTGGATCAACGCAAAGCTCAGAACTTTTGTTGTTCGTCACAGGTAATTGAAGATGGAATTGACAATTCTGATGTCAGGGGAGCACAGCTGCCGTATCATAGCAACAGACTTCAACAAGCGACACCCAGAAAGATCACCGATTTCACACAACACTGTTACATCACAGCCAAAATGAGAGAACCCGGGATTGTGGATTAAAAGCCATGTAGTGATCGTCTGAAGAACCGACCTCTGAAGAAACAATGGTTTTGGCAGATGTGACTTTTCACTCACTCTGTATTTAGTTATGTTCCATTGTTCCTTTGTCTGCATTAAAGTGTGCCAAAATGTTTTAGATTTTAAGATTTCTACCCGGGAAGTTTGGATTGTTTGTCTTGCAAAAAAAAGCAACAAAGCTTTGATCAGGGGTGCACAAACTTATGCACAAGACCTGTACATAATCTCCTCCTAAATAATAACCAAATCAACCGTTTATTTAATTATTTAATGTAAAGGTCATATAAAAAATACTATCCTAAAAATAACACCAGAAGCACAAAAAATCGATTTTACCTTCAGTGTACATTCGGCTATTAAAACATAACTGGATTTGTGTTCATTCCTATTTGTGTCCGGTGAACAGGTGTAGTCTTGTATAGCTACAGTTTACAATTCCAGAATCAATGTTATGTTTGTAAAGTATGTTATAACGTATGTTTATCATTCAGGCTACCAAAGTTGGCAGCACTGGTTCTACGCGTAATCACGCACTCTCTGGATTGTATCTAATGTGACATCTTTACACTAATAATCCAACGTATCTGTTATTTAATTCGCATTTCTAAAAACCCTTGTTGTTTTTTTAATAGAGATTACATTCATCAGTGATTCTCATCACATGCAGGCAGCAAAGATCCTTGACAAATTAACAAACTGCGCAGTTCAAACCTGTCGGTCAGTCAAATTCTAAGCGCAGACTAACCTTTATTAAAATATGTAATGAGAATGAATATGTTAAACGCATGAGGCTATATATGTAAGCAGTGACCTCGTGTGTCAAACAAGTGGAAATTTACGCATATAGAACAGAGAACGTTAAACCTTTTAAAGCGATTCGTTTTCCATAAAAATAATAGTTAAAGCTTGATTATCATCTGCACTTCATTATACCCTGCTCACAGTATGTTTCTTTTTTTCCCCCTAATTTTTGCGAGCATTCTATTTATTTATTAAGGTAAACGCATGTAATGTGTTATTCTTGGACTTAATTATTAAGTTAGGTGAAATGTTAATTGGTTGATGTTATAACACACATTAACTCTTTGTTTTACAAGAATGAATTTTAGAAACCAATTCACTTTCTGATCTAATTTCATATCTAAAGTCATGAATTATACAATTCGTCGTGTTCATGGCTTCCTAAAATCCAGTTGCCATGCAGGTTGAAACCAGGCAGCTTGGTTCGTTGTTTAATTTTATGCAGGCTATTCTCAGTTTATTTGGTTGGACTGAAACATTTTTTAAAAAAAACATTTAAAATCACCCTCTGCACTGGATATGACACAGTCATCATAAATTTACAACTCTTTAAAAGGTTATATAAGTCAATCTAAATTTTAAAAATATTTTTAGTTTTCACTAGCACATAAGAAAATCCTGATGTAAAGATTTCAAATGATCAAATCTTTATAATAGCCTAATTAAGTTATTTAATCTGCTATTTTATTGAAAAAATGTAATCAAACAGTACTTTTTTATTTAGTAGGTTTCCGTAGGGGCAATAATAATAATAATAATAATAATAATAATAATAATAATAATAATAATAATAATAATAATAATAATAATAATAAT